>BQNB010037488.1:10083-44075 GCA_026074375.1 Tanacetum coccineum
TTGGCAGTTTTTGTCTGTTTTTGGTCATTTAAGCTCGTTTTTGGAGGTAAAAGATATGTGTAATTAAGCACTTATCAGTACCCCTGTAGGTATCTATAATGGTAGCATTCGGATAATCAAAAATAGCGAAAAAAAGATGCCTTGAATTAGAAAAGAAAAGCGAAAAGGATGAAAGGAGATATCTGATGTCAGGAGTTAAGGGCAAAGATGTTGCCTAAATTTCTTTGTGACAGTGATTATCCATTTACCTGAAACCATTTATAGCGAATTATCCCATCCTACTTACCTAAATAGCGTTACTTTAATTGGTCCCGCTAGTGTTCTAATAACAACAGCGGAAGGCACAAAAAGTTGTTCCTATGGAAGGCCAAGAAGATCCTGGAATGGCTTTGGTTTTTTTTTAAAAGCGATATGCATACTTGGTTATTCTATACTTTTTTGTTCTCATCACGTTTACTTTTCTAGTTTGGACTTTTAGTGATCTTATATATAAAAAATATGATTTTTTTACTATTCTAATTGTTGACAAAATTTGCGTTGCAGTTTATTGTCTTCCGTGGCCGGTGATGTTAGTCGTAATAATTTAGCAAACGCATTATCTGCGACTGAACGGTTTTCTTAGGGAATGCTTTTTATTGCTTTCGTAAAATGTTTTTTTTCCTCTTTTAGCATGTCAGATCACCCTTATTTTATTTTAAATTTTTGATAAAATTTATAATCAGATGTTTTTCTCTACGCATTTGTCGTAATAATCGTTTCCGGTGCGCGTTTACTATTAGATCTTAATGTTGATTATAGTAGTTTATACATTGAAATGTCGCTTAAGGGTGATAAAGTTTGACATGTCTTTCATGACTTATCTTCTTATATCTTATATGGATAATAATTTTTTGTCGTTATTAGACTTGGTAACTCATTTGCGACTGTGTTATACGAACATTATCTTGTTTGAGTCAAACCATGTGTGTCCCGCTTGTAATTACCGAGGAATTGTAAGCCTTTTTTATTTAGATCGTTCATGATATTGCAAGTTGTAATATCGCCGTTGGTGTAACTATAATGGGAAAAGACAACATACATTTGATACGTTTGGGAATATGGGTGTGAGGGAAACGTGTTGTAAGTTTATAATATGAAGGAACCGTTACCTGACCATCTTTGTGTTGAAAGTTACCTTTTTCTGTTTATTGGAGAACCTCCGTATTGAATTTTACCATCCTCTTTATTTCAATCTTATTATGTGTTTGAATGCAAATATTACAATATTTAAACAGTTTTTTTGTGTTTTGGTGATGAGAAATATGTAACTTGTAATACATAACGTAAGGTACGCAAGTTACTCGTAACCACGAATCATCAAAGCATACATTCATCAACTTCTCTCGACGTCTCAAGTATGCTTCAACATAGGTTTGAATATGTTTGTTATATTACATTATGATTAAACCAATTAACAAACTACAGAAAATGTCTAAATAATATTTTGGTGTCACTACGTAAAAGTTAACGCAAACATTTTTATTTAGACATGAGTTTCTATGTGACGTAAATCATTTAAGGTAAAAATAAAGGTACCGTAAAACTTGATTTACGATCAAAGAAATATTTTTCATACACATTAAATTTTTATGTGTATAAAACAATTTTATAAAAGATAAATTACAAGTTATTTTTGAACAATTAAAAAATATTTTAACAAAATGTATATTTGAATTAGTCTTCTAGAAGAAGAATATTGCATATTAGGGAAGATTTGGTTAAGATTTGCAAGTAACCACAAAACACAAAAAATTCAGCCGTTTGGTACGGAGGGTTCTCATAAATACACTGGCGGTTTCCTTAAATACGGACGATTCCTTTATATATAAGGAAATCGTCGCTTTTCGTCTGGCAGTTTTCTTGTCTATAAATAATGGCTCATTTTCACACTTCAAAACTAATTTTTTCAAACACTTAGAACAAGTTTTCTCTCATGTTTAACACACATTTTCACACCCTTAAAACCACAATTTACCCTTGATCATAATGTTTATAACTCTAATTTGTTTTAAGCATACTTCTACCTGATCATTCATCCTTGCAAGCTTAGAGATCTTGCCACCTACATCCACCTCAAGCATACTTGCACATGAAGATCGACCACAACAAGCTTGGTGAAATTGTCATCTTCATTTTAATCAACAACATCATGCTTAGTGATCTTGATGTTTAGATTAGGCATTTATATCCAATTGACACTATGTCTCCGATCTCACATTGTATCATCACAATACATCACTTAGATTAGATATTAGGTTGTTTATGTGTTTAGGCCATAAACACAAGGTTTGTTATGTTATGCCATACAACATAACGGGTTTGGTTGTACCCGAATAAGGCCTCGACATTTAGCTTAATGTCAAAAATGTTGTAAGCGACGTAAGGGTTTGTTATGATGGGCCATAAACATAACGGGTTTTGTTGTACTTGAAGGAATTCTCGACATTTAGTTTAGTTTCGGAAAATTTTGTAAGCGACGTTGAAGGGAGCTTGTTGACTAGTGAAGTAACTCTCGAGTTGGGTACTCAGGGAGTGGAGTAGGGCGAAGAGGAGCTTCGTTGCTGAACCACTATAAATCACTGTGTCTGGTTTGCATTTTCTTTTACTTATTGCTTTGCATGTATACTTGCATTTATTGCTTTACATTTATATTTGCATTGTGTTTATGCTTGTGTGGCTTGTTGCTCATATTGTGTTGATTATGTTTGTGTCATGGCTTGGTGTAAATCGTGTGCTTATGTTTGTATTGTTGTGACATGCTTTACTTAATACTCTCTACTATCCCTAGTTGTTGTAGATCTATTATTGACACTTTTCTTATTGCGTCACACTTGATCGGTTATTTGATACGAAAGATTTAAGTTTTTTTAAATGAAAATGTATTCCCCCCCCCTTACGGTTTCCATAATGTCCATTTTAGATTACATGCATATTCTGAATGTAAAGTGAATAGTGTTTCATGTGGTTTCTGTTGGTTATGTCGGTTGTTGCTAAGGATTCAGAACATAAAACGCAAAACCCATCCAACATTTGTTCGGACTTGATGCTGTTATCGAGTAGCTTGCTAATTACATGGATCAAATCACGTAATGGGTTATTTATTGACTTATTCCACGATCCCATTAAGTAGGTGGGAGCGGTTAATGATCGTGCATGTGAGCTCTTTTCGAAGTTATTTTACCTTTATTTTTTTGTGTATTATATATGTTAACATGGTTGATGTTCGATATAACTCGTGAGTTGTTTTCAAATATCTTCTATCAATGGATTTAAGTATTTACCTTTAACGATTGGTGGTAAAATTTGTTACTCTTTTTAGTTTCTGTCAATTTTAACCTTAATTTCTTTTTTATTGCAGTTTGTCACGTTAGCTATCAGACGACCTCTTTCGGCTCAAGGGATCCAAGTTTTCAATGGCCATTTCTGGTGAACACTGTACCGTTAGATCAATTTGTTTCGGTTACACCGGTGGCATTAACTTTTCTAGGGTTTCAGTCAAGGAATGACAGGTGATGACGCCCATTCTGAAGGCGATTTGAAGACAACAATGATCCGGAGTTGCCTAAATAAAATAGACTCTTATATTCTTTCGTCATAACCAGCCTTTTGATTCTTTGCAATTTCTTTACTTAAAACTGTTTTGAAAAGATACCCAACATACTATCGACCAACTTATCTTAGTTCAGAGTATTAACTGGTAAAACATGAGTTGTAGGATTTTTCATCTCATGTTTAACCAACCGATGCTCTGAACACAAATAAAGTGTTTGAAAATATCATGTTGGTGGGGTTACGTTTAAGCTTTCATTGTTTTTCTTTGCCGAAACTTTTTGTATTGAAATTACGTGTTATATTTTATGGCCAACGACTGACACGGGATTTGTATGTGTTAATTTGTCGTTTAATTTTGAGACAAATGTGTTCAAATATGTATCTAAATCATCAGGCATTTATAACTGTTGTTAGGAATGCTTCGCCACGACACACGGCCGATGTATTACTCGTTTAGAACATCTACTACATCAAGTTTCCACATTGTCCAAACATATTGGTAACCACTATTCGTGTCATTACACATTCACCATCTTCAAAATGACAACGTTTTGTCTCCTGCTTGAGTATAAACGCATGAGAATCAGATAACTGTAGAAACTGAAAAGAAATATCCACACGTACATTGAAAAGATTATCCACACGTACATTGAAAAGATAGCTCCTTGTCTCCCTGTGATAAAATGAGATCAGAAATAGTGAAAGTAGAAATTATTTTATAATGGCCAATCTATGATCTTAACTTAGACTAATAGTAATGTTACCGCGAATCAACCTGTCACATCAACGCCAACTCAGTTTTCTGTCTCCTAGATCAACTACAGACCAAATATTCGTAGTAAGGAGACCGCAAACACAACCGTAAAAAAATCAAAAAAGAAAATCACACATACAAACGAAACCATTTTTTCGGTCTCGTAACAGACCGAATCAATGAAAAGGTTGGGGGGGGTCTAGTGCAACATCACGTAGAGAGGGAGACGCATATCGTGCGGCCGAAAGGCGAACCGGTCCGGAATGCCCGAAGTATGCATTATACAGCTTATGAGTCTTTACAAAACCCGAAACTTGTTATCACAATAGATAAAAAATAAAGGGGACAGAAAAGTTCAATTATTTCTCAAACTGTTCTTTTGAGTGAATAGCTAGTGTGTAGAAATTTCAAAATAGAGTCTTCTTCGTGGTTTATTGACCCCTCTAAAAAACGCTTTATGAGTAATTCATTATTTAATCTAAGCTATCTTAGCATCTTGCTGACTTTGATTTTATAAATAATCATCTCTCGCCGTTCAAAAAAATATATATATTGAAGTTTGGGATAGATTCAGTTTGGTTTTAAAAATGAATTACTATAACTTTATATTTCTCAAAAACATTATTTTATGTGTTAACAGTTAATATATATATAGTTTTAATTTTTGAAAACAAAGATTGGTTTCTAATCTCATAAACCATTTAAAGATCTAGCCGTTGTACATCACATGTCATTCAGATTAAGATTTTGCATGTGCATGTCCATGTACCACCTACTAATTATACTCTTGTTGAACATTTTTTCTTCCATTTAAGGTAGTAACTAATACTAGTAGTTGTAAAACGAAAACGGAAAACCAATGTGTCTCCTCAAATTACCTTCGACCATCAAAGCTGCCAATTAACCGGCCTCTTACAACCATCAGTTGGGTTCGTCGCATATTATGGTAGGCTTCTCAAGTACGTACCACATTATATTTCTACACAATGTCTTGCCTCTTGATGGTTTAAATTGACGGAGAAACTTCAACTTCACACACCCATGAGTGTCAAACAAACAAAACATCATTAGGGTTGGAAATGAGCAAAATATCCCCTTAAAGTTTATTTATGGTCGTTTACTCAATATGAGCAAGATTTTTAGTTCGTTTGCTTGTAAATGAACATGAGCAAAAACGTCGTTCGTTCATTAGTGCTCATGAATATCGGATTATATATTCGTTAACGTGATTATGAGTTTACTCATATGTTCATGTTCGAAGATCGTATCCTCCTATAATATTACCTCAACTGAAATATGTTTGCATAAACAAAAGAAGATACGAGACAAAATGTTATGTATAGTTAAATGTTCTGTAATCGATTTTGTGCATTCGTTTAATGTCATTAACTCATAATGAACAAATATAAACGAATACAGACAATATTATTTACTTACACATACAAGAAAATATCTTCATTTAAACATTCACATCAGTTCATATGTCCTATTAAATTTAAAAGAACAAACACGAATAAGATCATGTCGGTCTCATTCGATTCTATTAGAAACCTGGTTTCAGTTTACAACTAAGCTAAGGAACTTTTGCAATCATCGTGCATCATGTATAAAACTCAAAATATACGAGATCATTGTCTTAGAAGTACTATATTAACTAGCCGGATACACATTCAAGAAAGCTTATTGTGTTTTTTGTCCAAGCTAGCTAACATGTGCTAAAATTATAAGAAAACATACATACATTTCGATTCAAAATCTTCAATAAAAAGACACTTCGATCTTAACTGATAACGGGGTATCAAGGCTCCTGGATAGATTCCTTTTAGAAAGTGAAAGGGGATAATAATGTCTGCATATCAAAATAGGGTTCGGTACATAATAAATACATAATGAGGGCCTTCTAGACTTAGGCTTGAGCCCATTGTACATACAATAATAAATAATATGGGCTAACACTCCCCCGCAGTTGGAGCGGGAGGACACCGAATGCTCAAACTGGTACGAAACTCCTCAAATAAAGCCGAAGGCAAGCCTTTGATGAAGATATCCGCAAACTGATAACGAGGAGGAACATGAAGAACACGGACCTGACCAGCAGCAACTAAATCCCGAATAAAATGGATGTCTATCTCAATATGCTTCGTACGCTGATGTTGAACCGGATTGCATGATAAATAAACAGCACTAACATTATCACAATAGACAAGTGTAGCGTAAGATAAAGGAGTATGTAACTCACGCAGTAAATTGCATAACCAACAAGTCTCAGCAACAGCATTGACAACACCACGATACTCTGCCTCTGCACTGGAACGAGAAAGTGCCGACTGACGCTTAGAGGAGCAAGAGAGTAAGTTGTTGCCAAGAAAAACACAATAATCTGAAGTCGAACACCGAGTAGTGGGACAACCAGCCCAATCCGCATCTGAATAAGTAACCAAATCTGTAGTGAAGGATGAAAATAACTGTAAACCATAGTCCAAAGTACCACTAACATAACGCAAAATCCGCTTAAAAACTGAGAAATGAGGCTCCCGAGGATCATGCATATAAAGACAAACCTATTGAATTGCATAAGATATATCAGGGCGAGTAAAAGTAAGATGCTGTAGAGAACCCGCAAGACTCCGATATAATGTCGGATTAGAAACCGAATCACCATCATCACCCAATTTGGACTCAGTATCAACAGGATTCCTACTGGAGTTACAACCAACCATATGAGCCCGCTTAAGAATCTCAGTAGCATACTTACGCTGAGATAAAAACATCCCTGAAGAGTCACGTGTAACTGAAATGCCTAGAAAATAATTAAGAGAATCAAGGTCTGTCATAGAAAACTCCTGATGTAATGAATGAATAAGCTGCTGTAATAAATGCTCAGAAAAAGCAGCGAGCACAATGTCATCAACATATAATAATAAATAAGCAGTATCAATCCCTTGTCGATACATAAACAAAGTTAAGTCACAACTGTGTGAGAACCCAATATGAGTAATATATGATGTAAAACGCTAACATCAAGCTCTAGGTGCCTGTTTGAGCCCATATAAAGACCTCTGTAAAAGACACACATAATCTGGATGCTCAGAGTCCCTAAACCCTGGTGGTTAATGCATATAAACAGTCTTAGATAAACCACCATGTAAAAAGGCATTCTTGACATCAAGTTGATAAATCGGCCAATGTCGAGAAGTAGCCAAGCTAAGTACAGTCCGAATAGTACCAGGTTTCACAACTGGACTGAAAGTCTCATCAACATCAATACCCTCTATCTGAGGACTACCATTAGCCACAAGACGGGCTTTGTAGCGACTAAGAGTGCCATCAGCCAAATACTTATGGCGAAAAAGCCACATACATCAAACAATATTGGTGTCTGCAGGTCGGGGTACTAAAACCCAAGTGCTGTTTTTAATAAGCGCATTATATTCATCACGCATAGCATGTTGCCAATTTAGATCGCTAAATGCATCACGATAAGATTTTGGTAAAGGGGAAACCGAAGACACATGTAAATTAAGACGCTCAGTGGGACGATTAGTCCCGACACGGAAACGTGTGACCATGGGGTGAACCGAAACCGGGTTTGGGTTTTCAGGTGGATTAGGAATTATAATAGGTGATTGAGCCACAGTTTCCTTTTGGGTCGCGGGTGATAGAGTTGGGGTAGGCGTTTGTTGTTGGACCGCGGACGTAGATGGGGGCAGTGAGTGGGCTTGATTTTCGGTGGTTTGAAGTTGGGTCGGTGTAGGTAATTGGGCCTCATCAGGGTGGTGTTGGATTGTGGTGTTATGAATTGGAGTGATGGGTTCAGGTGGGAGTTGCACAGCAGGATTGGTGGGAATTGCTGGTGGTATAATATCGGGTATGTCGTCTAAAAAGGTATAGGTAGGTGGTAAAGCGGGTTGAGTGGAGCCATAAAGAAAAACGGTCTCATCAAATGTAACATGACGAAAAATGATGATCTTATTTGTTTTTAAATCAAGACAACGATACCCACGATGATTTGAAGCTTGTCCCAAATAGATTGAAGGTGTGGCGCGAGGTTCAAGCTTGTGGTTGGTGTGAAGGTGAGGGTAACATAAACACCCAAAGGTACGTAAAAGGCTATAGTCAGGGTTTGTTCCAAACAAGCGGGTATAAGGTATTTCATTATTAATGGCAGTAGATGGTAAAAAGTTTAACAGGTGAGTGGCCACATTGAGGGCTTCTACCAAAAACGTAGGTGGAAGGTTGGCTTGAAAAAGTAAGGTTCGAATGAGGTTATTGATAGTACAAACCATGCGTTCAGACTTACCATTTTGTTGGGATGTTTTTGGATATGAAAAACAAAACTCAATGCCATTGTCAGCAAAAAGTTTATGAAGGTTACGGTTGTCGAATTCACCACCATGATCACACTGAAACGAACGAATTTCACACTTGAACTGAGTACGAACATAGGTACGAAACAATACAAACTTAGACAAAACATCAGATTTATTAAGCAAGAACAAATTTCACACTTGAACTGAGTACGAACATAGGTACGAAACAATACAAACTTAGACAAAACATCAGATTTATTAAGCAAAGAATAAACCCAAACAAAGTGTGAATAGTGATCCAAAAACAAAACATAATATTTAAACCCTGAAAGACTCGGTATGGGCGAAGTCCACACATCCGAGTGAATAATGTCAAAACAAGAACTAACGACGGTATTAGAACTGGTAAACGAAAGCCTCAAATGTTTGCCAAGCTGACAAACATGACAAAGCATGGGAGGTTTCTCCTTATTACACGAAATGAAATTATTGGAAACAAGATGACGTAGCACTTCACGTCCTGGATGTCCAAGACGCTGGTGCCACGTATGCTGACTAACAAGGAAAACATAAGGGATCGGAGATGGAGCCGTGACAGGGTAAATATCCCCCGTGCTATCGCATCGGAGAAGCACCCGACGCGTCATGAAATCTTTAACGGAAAAACCAAATGCATCGAATTCGATAGTGCAATTATTGTCACTAACAAACTGACGAACAAAAATAAGTTTTTTACAATATGGGGCATAATAAGAACATTATTGAGGTGAAGGGATTTAAAGGGAGTTGGAAAAATACTATGGCCCATATTAGTAACGGGTATAGAATGACCGTCACCAACCGAGATAGATGGATACATACACGTATTAAAATTTTCACTAAGACTAGTAATCGAGTTATTGAGATGAGAGCTCGCACCTGTATCCATGTTCCAAGCACCAGTAGCAAGATCCTGTAAAGTCACGACATTAAAAACTTGAGGAAGAGTGGTGTCTTGTGTGGGCCCGGGCTGGGCTTGTAATACCGGCTGCACAAATGGATAAGTCACGGGCTAGGCTGTGTTGACAAGCTGAACCGGACCATTAGCCGAGGCCTGAACCGGGCTTACATATGGGACTGATCCAGCAGATGGGGCCTGTACTGGGGTGTAATAGTGAACAGGACCAGTGGGTTGGGCCTGAAACCCTGGTGGTGGTCCAACAGTAGGAACCATAGATGGGCTAGGGGATGTGGTAGTATACGGTTGGGCCCGTAGGTATTCTGGTTGTAGGAGTATACAGCAAGAAGGTTTACTGAAAATTTGCTACAAGAGAGACTACTTAAGCACCTTGAAATGGTTTTGGTTTGTTTGAATGCCTCTGGGCTCCAGCCTTAAATAAACTTGTATCAAGGGTTAGGATTACAGTGCTGACACAAATTTAAAACGTTTAAAAAAATTAAAATATCAAGGCACGATGTCACATATGGATCCCAGAGAATAAAATATTGATCGTGTTATGTGTAAGTAGTACTTATGATCTTAGTCCGATAGTATACTAAATATGTAACTCATTATATAATATTTATCATTTCGTCGCAAAAAAAGCTTGATAATAAATAAAAAATTAACGGTGTTTACTCGCATTATACAAAATGAAATGATTATAAAAAAGGGTCAAGGTTTTGAGCACATATAAACAGCAGAATTATATGGCCTGTTAATAAAAATGAAATGAAATGAGTTAAAATTATTAAAACAGCAGAATTATATGGCCTATTATCTATATAATCAAAACCCAAAAGAAACGACGTCGTTTTTGGAGGCTACAGTGTCGATTTCTTGGGCTCCCCTTTTGGATCAGTTTATTGGGCTGCGATGGGCAGGACCAATTATTTTTTTTTAAATATGAAAAAAAAACTTTGTTATCACAAAATAGGAGAAAAAATATATATATATTACAAAAGTACTTATTTATTCAGATAAAAAAATATCCGCGAAAACATTTTCCATACCTAATAACTTTAAAATAATCGACAGGGTCACAAACGTACATTTTTAAGTTACATTAAACGGTATCATTTTACGCCACTAAAAACCATAAGCCCAAATATATAACACATATTTACTCAAATCCCATAAAATTATATTAAAAAAAAATTCCATATAGCAAAAAAAAAAAAAACCTTTAAATATTAGACCCAACACTTAAGCCATATAAAAAAATCTATTAAACATGAGACCGAAAAAAAATTCAAAAAAAAAAGGGAAAAAAATAACACCTGAAAAAAAAATTAACGGCCCGAAACAACGTGCGGGACATAAACTCATATAAGGGGAAAAACAAACTATTAAACATGATACCGAAAAAATAAACCCACAACGTAATTCCATAAAACTATACTAAAAAAAACCCCGTATAGCAAAAAAAAACCTTTTAAACATGAGGCCCAACACATATGCCCGTATGAGAAAAAAAACAAACTATTAAACATGCCCGCAACAACGAGCGAAAAATTAACGCCCCGCAGTAACGCGCGGATAATTCTGCTTGTTGGTGTTCAAAGTACTTCTAGAGCCTACACTAGCAACCATATTATTATTTACGTTCCCATTTAATCCCAATCTTCCCAACAATTTTGTCAATAACTCATCCATATTATTATTCTTGGTTTCGTAGCACACGTAAGGATTGAGGGAAACACACTGAAACAAGTAAATCTTCAATAAATAAGAACGACCCGTGAACCAAAGCACGGTTTACACAACGAACGGACTCGTGAACCAAAGCACGAATCACCTATTACACGTAAACACTTGTTACCAAGAACAAGTTACAAAACAGAAAAGAAGGATCGGCTGGAAAAAAAAAGGGTTTGGCTCGATACCATGAAAGGGGATAATAATGTCTGCATATCAAAATAGGGTTCGGTACATAATAAATACATAATGAGGGCCTTCTAGACTTGTGCTTGAGCCCATTGTACATACAATAATAATAATACGGGCTAACAGAAAGTATTCTACATTATATTTCTACTATACAAATTTTACCGAATCAAATAAATTTGTACACGTAAAAAAGTAGTATGCACATGTCCAAACTATTTTCGACTTAAATTATGTGTTGTGATGTATGAAATAAATTGAGCCCCTAAAAATCATTTAAGTGATACTCAAAAGTTTTGGTTTAATGGTTTCTGAGTTGCCCATCAAATAAATGTCCTGAGTTCAAATCTTGATACAAGTATTTATGAGACTAGACGCGTACCCGTGCAATGCACCGGGAATTCCTAGCGGCAGATAATTAATGATATGCGATATTGTAGTAACCATTTCGTATAACGATATGCGATATTGCTATAAAATAACATTTGTGTGTGCGAGATATGAAATGGTTTGTGTGGATTTATATGGTGGATGCGGTTACACCTTTTTAATAATCATTATCGATAGTAATGTTTTTTAGCAGTTACACTTTTTAATAATTATTGGAGGCCGTTACAATGATAAATTAATTGGGCTGTTACAATGTTATAATAGTATTGATGACTGAATTTATTATTCAACATTGTGTATCATAGTTTCCTAAATTAGATTCAACATTCCTACATTTTCAAGAAAAGGTGTTAAACTCTTTATGATGTAGTCGGGGTTGGTGCGATGCACGAATCTTGTTCTAAAAAGATTAACTCCGATTCTCCAAATTGGTCACATTTGACATTTTAAACCCAAAGTATATATCATTATAACTCCATCATAAATAGCATTGATCATAAGAGTTGTAACTCCATCATAAATACCATTGATCATAAGAGGTGTAACTATCATAAATAACATTGACCGTAAGAGTTGTAACTCATCATAAATAGCATTGATCATAAGAAGTTTTTGATTTTTTTAATAATGAAACATAAGGCAATTTACCCCACAATTAAATGTCGATGATTACAAAACTTAGCATTGATCGTAACCATTACCCACCATTTATACTAAAAATAACTAATTTACAAAAAAAAAGAACACCATGGGCATATCTCGTATTCACGTGCCAAACAAAGAGCATGTGTCGATATTGTTCCGATGACGGTTAATTGCAAGCATCAATGTTGTAACTCTTAATGATTATACCCTTAATTATCGGCGGCAGCGGTTCAGCGAAGGCATCGACTTTTTCTGGTGAAGCAGCGGCGAGTGGCGGCTGTAAATTAAAGGCAAAAAAAGTTTATATAAACTCAGATCTACAAATACTATAACTTTATTACAAAACTTCATATAATTAAGTTTATAACAAATATTAAAGATTTGAAAAGAAAGCATACGTATTATGGCCACACAAGCAGTTCAGTGTAGGCGGCGGCTCATTCCGGCAACTCAGCGGTGGCAACAACTTTTTTCGGCGACTCAGCGGCTACTGTAACAAAAAATAGTCATAAATTTTATAAATATCTAAATCTATAAATTAATACTTGGAAGTACCTTTTTGACGTGGAGTTTTCTGTAGTGGTGTCGGTTCCGGTATCGGTTCCGGCGACGGCGGCATCAACTTTCCGACGAGACAACGGCAGTTTTATCAACTAAATTAAAGCCAACATAAATTTATCTCATATCTAAATTAAAAGAATAACATTCGTGCAGATCCGGTTAAAGGACCACACAAAACAAACTCAAAAACCAACAAAAAGCACAAAAACGCCACCAATATCACTAATACGCCATGAAACCACCAAAACTCAAACACCAATAATAGATAGGGTGGTGTTGGTGGCGGATTCTACTGATGGTGGCGGCGACTGATCTGTTGGCGATTAGGATTTATGTGTGGGGGGTTGAGATGGAAAAATGTGGTTTGTATAAGAGAGAGGAGAGAATGGAGAAAAAAGTTTTTGTAATCTTCATTTGTGTGTTTTGTGTTACATCGTATTTATACTGTTACTATAATGATGATATTTTAAAGGTGTTATTATATTTTTAATTGAGTTGTTACTATAATAATAAGTTGTTATAAATTTTTTAAATGAGATGTTACAAATTTTTAAATGAGATGTATAAATATTAGGCTGTTACATGGGATATAATGTGCTCTATGAATATTAAAGCTGTTACAAATATAACATTTGAAAACATTTAATTTCCGTAATGTAACTTCTATTCACTTTTATGTATTATTTCATAGCAAAAGACAAATCTTTCTTTAATAAGCAATGTTTTTAAGATTTCATGTATTTAATTTTTAACATTTCTTTTTATAGTAGGTTTTCAACTTTCAAGAGAATTCCCTTTTCTCTTTATAAGAAGTATAGATACATTGTTTGGTGTTTACGTTATGAAAAAAGTTGACGTTATAAGGAACATGTTACAAATCATTGCATGCCCTACTTACCGGTTAATAATAACCGGGTCGGGTCAGAAGTTGCTCCACTAGCATGTTCGGGTCAGGTTAATTATTTTTGTCCTTTTGACACAATAGTCCGAGTTTATCTGGAGCCCATCACCTGCAGCCTACCTACTTTGCCAATAATGTTTTCCTAGCTTTGTTTATTCTCATCTACCTTTTAAATCAAACACAATCCATCAATTCCAAATAGCTAAAATCAATCACTAAACTTTCATGAATTTTTAGTTCCATGATTTTACAATAAGATTCGTTTAAATCATATCATGCTTGTCTTCATATGAATGTATGCTATTTAATAATTTTTTGTGTAATCAGATTAATCCACCTTAACAAATGTTTCGGTAAAGGGGTATGTTTGGTGCAATGACCCGGGGCTAGGGTTGAAGTTGGGGATGGGGCTAAGGCTGAGGTTTATATTATAAGTTGAAAGCTGAAGCTTATATTTTTATAAAGCTGTTTGATAAATTATTTGGAGCAGAAGCTTATTAATGTAAAATCGTATAAAATTATATAAAATTAAATTCATATATATTTACAACTTTTACATGATAATACATTATATTTTGAAAGGTATTTAAGTAATTTAACTAACTATAAGCCCCCATAAGCCCCTTTTTATGGGCTTGGGCTTATAGAGACTTATGACTTATAAGCCCCTTTATAAGCCCGCGTAACAAACGAGACCTATATTATAAGCTAACTTATTTTAAAAGTCCAAGCCCTCATAAGCTCTTATAAGCCCATTGCCAAACATAGCCATGTGTACACAATGATGAATACTTTGACAAAGTGGTACCCGTTATCAAAGTTTTATTTTTCCGATTGTGTTAAAATTATCATGGAAGTGTGAGTATTGAATAACTTCTAAGACCGGAGGTAATGGTTATCAAATCTATCAACTTGACGTTAGCATCACATCATCATTTAACACACCATCAAACTCACCACTAAATAGGTGTGATGATCATCACCAAACCAAACACGTTAAAATATATACATTTTACTTCTTTCGATTGGTGGAAGAATGTTTACTAGAATGAACAAATACGCTACTAAGCTAACTAAGATTGATCGAGTCTTTGTCTCATATAAATTCATTAATCTTTGGCCCAATGCTAACGTTACCGTTCTCCCACGAGAGTTACCAAACCATTGTCATCTCGTTCTTAAAACTCATGTTATAGATTACGAACCTACCCCTTTCAAGTTCTTCAATATACATACCTTAGTGATTTTCATCAAAAGAAAACTTAAGTGTAAAACTTGTTTACTTGAACTAATATATAATATGTTTTATATTTTTCATTATCAAAACTTAAAAAGATCGAGTAACATTTTTATTTGATTATTTGTATTAACAAACTTTGTAATATCCATAAGATAAATCAAGTGGATGATTATGTCTTTAGTGGTAAGACTGAGTCATAAGCATTAAAGGTTGATATGAATAAATAAACAATTAAGGGTGCGTTTGTTTTATAGGTGTAAAATGAGATTGATTTCACTCAAATAATAAATGTTTGGTTCAAGCTTTTGTTATTGGATTAGAGTTAATTACATGTTTGGTCTTTGTAGTTATGGTCAAATTGCATGTTATGTCCTAGTAAATCGATAATTACACTAGACGTCTTTGTGGTTGACGAAAAGGAGTTGACCGGTCCTTTGACCTTTTTCCCATCTATTTTTTTGTTAACTTTCCATTTCGTCAGGGTTAATTTCGTCCTTTCGCATTATTGATCACCTAACTTATACAAACCAGTTGACTCTTTGACTATTTTATTACATACATCGTCCCTTCTTCTTCACCTATCTGTCACACATGAAATCCTTGAGATTGTTCTTCGTCGACTGATCATGGTGAATCTTAGTTTTGATTTGAATGTGGCTAAAGATAGCTCAAACACTAATGAATCTTCACAAAATGGTAAGAACATAGTCCATTTTTGTGTTTACTTAAAATTTGTTCTTGCTTTTTAGAGAAGGTACAATTGTTGTTAATGTTACGTGGTTATAATTGCAGGTGGTACTTCTAAGTCAGTCACATTTGAAATCCACCATGGCGGGTGCTTTACACCAACACCTAGCAGGTCTTACGTTGGTGGGCAGGTATCATCAGTTAATGTTGTTGATATTGATGAGTTTTGTTTACATGACCTTAAAGATATGGTAGTTAAACTCGATTATGGTGTAGCAGACTTAATCAACTACCATTTTTTGCAACCAAGATGTTAAGGACTATAAGATCATTTTGGTGTATGTTGAACATGAAAGTAGTAATGTAGACTCAAGTATCTTTGTTACACCTAAGAAGGGAGTTACAATAGCAGTTGATAATCACTTAAGAAAGTCTTCTATAGAAATTGATAGCAATCCTGATGTTAATAGGAATTTAACACCTATGTGTCATAGGAATTTGACAAAAGAGTAGGAACAGGTTAGCTCTAAGCCATTAAGCATTGGTGAAGTAATGAAAATTTTGAGTAAAAAAGAGCCTACTAGTTATGTAGAAGGACCAATTGTAGTAGAGAGTGATGATCCTTTTGAAGATCTTGATGAGATACTAGGTGACTATGAAAACACCGAGGATGAGATCACTGGGAAGCATATGGTAGTTCATGTAGGTAACAGTTCTACAGTTGATGATGTGCTTAACTTGCATATGCTATTTGAGACAGAAGGGGTTGGTCCTATTGGAAAGTTCAAAAAAGTAAAGGTAGATGCAGATAATGAATCAGAAAAAGAGAGTGACATATAAGAAAATGATACAAGTGGTAGTGATTCATAGGATTTGGATTATGATCCAAAGCACGATGATGTGTTTGATGATGATGAGCATATTGTTAAAGATGTTCATGTGAGTATGAATAATTTCAATTTCACTCCAGACCCTATACGTGATTTAAGTATAGGTGCTATTGAGTTCCAGAAACATGATCCATATGTCATTGATTATGACTCATTTGGCAGTGACTTAGATGATATAATTGATTCTAAAAGGAGAACTCAACTTAGGGAACTAAGAAGAATAAGCAAGCAAAAAAAAAGGATCCCAATAAGTATTACTTCTACTTAGGCTAGCAATTTGCTACTAAGGAAATTATGACAGGAAGAGTTAAGTTGAAACTAGGAGAAAGCTAATATCGGTAAAAAATGATAAAGAAAGGGTGAGAGTTAGATGTGAATGGACAAGTCCAGCCTTGGTCCCTAATGTTGCCAGTGATACTGATATGGGCAAAAATGTATTTTATCAAACAAAAGGTGGTCCAGTCACTAGAGAGAACATCATTAGTGGCAATCAGAATATTTTGGGCAAAGATAAAATAGTCCAAGGGAAGGGTAAAAAGGTCAATAAACAAAAGAAAAAAAGACAAATACTCATGCCTTTGGATAATGCTTGTTGCATACACTAATAAAGGCAGATTGGAGGTAAGAACATTAATTAAAAATCATAACTGAATACACTCAAGAGAAATTAAAGCATGTAAATCTAGGTTTCTTTCAGATCATGTTATCAAAACACTTGCTACTAATCCTGATATTCCTGTGAGGGCAGTTCAAGATCAAATGCAGAAATAATTTAATGTGGGAGTCTCAAAGATGAAAGCTTTTAGGGCAAAGAGAATTGAAACTGATAAAATGACAAGCAGTTTTAGGGAGCAGTATTCACTGCTTAGAGAATATGCCTAAGAATTGATTAATCAAATTCCAGGCACAATTGTTAGGATTGATGTACAATAAGAACCAAATCCAGACTCTCTAACAAGAACTTTTAGAAGGGTGTATGTATGTTTGGGAGCTCTGAAACAAGGTTTTAGAGCTTGTGGCAGAGAAATCTTAGGATTAGATGGATGCTTCATGTCAGGTCCTTGGCCGGGTCAAATACTAACAGCAGTTGGGGTTGATGAAAACAATGGGATTTATCCAGTAGCATATGCTATAGTTAAAGCAGATTGTAAGGCATCTTGGTGTTGGTTTTTGAACTTACTTGGAGAGGATCTTGGTATAGAAGCCAATTTCAATTAGACTTTCATTTCTGATAGGCAAAAGGTACACATTTTATTGTATAATTTGTCATGTGTTTTATGTAAACTGAGAACATGTACAATTTTAATCCCATCCTTAACCTTAACTGCCCACATGGGACTTATACAAGCCATTGCATCTGTGTTTCCAAGTGTTGAACACATGTACTATGTTAGGCATATTCATGAGAATATGAAGTCACAGTTTAAAGGATGTGTGTACAAGGAGATGCTTTGGAATGCAGCCAAAGCCACTTCTGTTGGTGAAATCAACAAAAAGATGGGTGAGCTCAAGTCATACAATTCTACTGCTTATGATTGGTTGATGAAGATTCCAGCTGAACAATGGAGCAGATCCCATTTTTAGGTAATTAACTAACTCACACTGGACAAAAGCATACAAATAATTGGTCATATGCTTATATAGTGTGTGATTTGTTTAATAGACAGAGCTAAATGTGATCTACTCTTAAATAACATCTGTGAGGTGTTCAATAGGCAGTTAGTTGATGACAGAGATTAATCCATCATTACTTGTCTTGAATATATCAAATAGTACTTGATGAAGAGGATTATAGTAGTTCAGAAAGTGATAGCAAACACTTCTTGGACCACTTACTCCTTATGCGATAGCCCTCTTTGATGCTATAAAAAAAGCTACTGACTATATTGTTCAATGGAATGAAGGTCATTTATATCAAGTAACTAGGTCTTACAGGGATCAGTGTGTTATTAACATGGATAGAAGGGTATGTTCTTATAGGAAGTGGGAGCTGAATAGAATACCATGTAAACATGATGTGGCTGCAAAATACAACATGTATGAGAATTCAATGGGAGTTGGTATACCTTAACATTGGGTTCATGTTGCTTACAGACTTAAAACATGGGCACATGTATACTCATTCAAGATTAACCCATGTAATGGCAGGGAGATATGGCTAGTGGTTTAGTCTACAACAGTCATAATACTACCTAATCATAAACCCTAAGTTGGCAGACCACCAAAGAAGAGGAAGCCGTCACATGATGAGATTACAAGTCAAATTTGTTCACCAAGCAAGCTTTCTAGGAAGGGCAGGTCAGTCAAGTGTAGTAAATGTAGAAATTTGGGTCATAACAGGAAAGGCTGTAGGGGTTAAGGTGGTCCAAGTCAAGCTGGTGGCTCTAGTCAAGTAGGTGCAAGAGAAGATATTGGTTCAATGAATGTCTCTGGTCAAGCTGCTGGTTCAAGGAATGCCTCAAGTTAAGCTGCTGGTTCTAGTCAACCTAGTGCAACACCAAGCACAACAACTGGTGCAAGGAATGCCTCAAGTCTGGCTGCTGGTGCTAGTCAACCTAGTGCAGCACCAAGCACAGCAAGCCAAGGACCAACTCAACATAGTACAGGACTTAGGAAAGGTTTTCAGGCACCGAGACCAACTCCAAGTTTTAGACCACAAAAATTGACCAAGAAAATTGCCAGCAGCCACAACCCAAGAAAATTGTCATCTTAGTTCAGTTATTATGCAGTAATGTTTGAACAATATGAATTCTGTTAAGTTTCTTGTAATTTGGATTTTAAGTATTAACTATAGTTGTCATGTAATAATAGTATTTTGCATTAGAAGTATTAAGTCTATGTTTGGTTAATCCTGTTATGTTTGCTGAGTTTGACCTTCTAAAGTCAACTGTCATGTAGTGTACATTGTTGGTCATTTTCCTTAGTTTGACATTTTGAAGGTCAAACAGGATAATTGGTATTGGTCATATTTCTATATTTGACATTCTAAAGTCAAGTGACATTTAGAGTATGTTTTGGTAAATATTTAGAGTAGTACATTGTGTTGGTAATGTTACTGACTTTGACATACTCTAAATAATGTAATTCATTGTTTGAATGTTGCTGAATGCTTCTTTAGTTTAGATGTATCAGTTGAGTTTTGGGCATGTCCAAGCTCTTTGTTTTATGATGTAATTGTTGGTTTTAGTAATATATGTTCACTTTTTAACAAAAAAACAACAATGTAGAACATTGTCTTGGTAATTTTGCTGAGTTTGACCTTCTAAAGTCAAACCGGATTGCTTTATACAACAAAACCAAATGCTAACTGTGAACATCAACCAACATGTAAACAAAACATACAATGTATATAAAAGAGACCAATTTTCATTACTGCCATACCAAAACAATTGGTTCTTACATAAACAACACAGACAACATTAGACAACATCTTATACATCAAACTACACCATCAAACTACAACTTCCCATCAAACTACACCAAAAGAAAACCACTAAACAACCACTAGACCTAAGATAAAAGTAGGAAAAAAGAAAATGCCAACCAACTGTAAATCAAATACATCTTCAAGTTCTTGTTTGCTTGCACAAGCACCATCATATCAGTTTCTATCATATTCCTCACCCTTAACAAACCCGGTATTATCATCAATGCTCTTTGACACATAGGGGGATCCACCGAGTTAAAAAAGTGACAACTTTCACCATTGAACTGTGAGCATGCAAGGAACCTATGACCTGGATTAGTATCTGTCCATGATGTTCGGGTGACTGCAAGATGCCCACAATAACATAAGGCCATTGATATTTAACACAGGTACAAGATGCCCACTCATGCTACCAATCAACACCTCTCGACGTCTCGAGTCCACTCATGCTTTAACACAGGTACAAATATGTTTTGATCTTCCAAGATTATTTGGTTAACCACAAAAGACAAAATAACAACTAGTTTTTTGACACTGCATACCTACGGATCCACCAAATATACATACGGATCCATCATGCCTGGATCCGTGGGTTTTCAAAAAAACGGACAGATTTGGTTTTTCCATAAATACCACCTACTTACAAGCTTTTTGAGCAACTCTTTCACACCTTTTTCCCATATATTTTCACATACTTATCCATCATCATAACCAAGCTTTTGCAATGTAAAAACACACATTCTCAAGTCTTTAAAGCTCTGCTAGCTCTTGATCATAATGCTTCTAACTTTTATTTGTTGCAAGCATGATTCTACATGATCATCCATTCAAGCAAGCTTAGAGATCTTGGCATTATCATCCACCATAAGCCTACACAAATGAAGATCCACCACAACAGTCTTAGGGACTTGTCATCTTCATCAACAACATCATGCTTAGTGATCTTGATGTTTAGATTAGGCTTTTACATCTAATTGACACTTATGTATTGGATCATCATTATGCACCTTTGTGTACCTTTCATTATATAACAAACTAAAGTTAGTTGGTTTATGTGTTTAGGCCATAAAACACAATGTTTTTTATGTTGGGCCATAAAACATAATGGATTTGGTTGTACCCGAAGAAGGACTCGGTATTTAGCTTTGTACCAGAAAAAGTGTAAACGACGTTAGCTTGGTTCTACCTCAAAGTAGGACTTGGTATTTAGCTTAGTACTGGATAAAGTGTAAGCGGCGTTATATGGTTTTCTCCGCCTAAAAGGAGCTTGTTAATCTAGTGAGTAACTCTCGAGTTGGATACTCGGGGAGTGGAGTAGGACGAAGAGGAGCTTCGTGGCCGAACCACTATAAATCATTGTGTCCGATTTGTATTTCCTTTTACTTATCGCTTTACATTTATATTTGTTTTTATCGCTTTATATTTATTTGCATTGTTTTATATTTGTATCATATATTGTGTTGTGGTGACAAGCTTTATTTTATACTAGCTAGTATCTTTACTGTTGTAGAACTATTATGGACACCTTTCATATTACGTCACACTTGATCGGTTGTTTGATACAAGAGTTTTAAGTTCCTAATGGAAACGTATTCACCCCCTATGATTCTACAATTGGTATCAGAGCCACGTCGCTCTAATTTTTAAAACAAATGGTTTTTAAAATAGTGTACAGTCCATATATTAAATTTCTTATCAAGCGACACATAATATGAAAAGTTCTTCTTTGTTTAGTACTTACAAGTTTTGGTGTTAAATATAATGTGTTATACTAGCTTGAAGACCTTCTTAATGAATTCTAAACAAAGGGATTCATGTGACTAAAAGTGAAATAAATGATTCTACCAAACTTTCACCTTTTTATGGATCGACGGATCCGTCCATGAAGATCCGTCAGTGATATTTTCATATTTTGGTCAACATAAAAAATTCATAGAAAATCAACTGAACGTCAAATTTTGATGAATTAAAACCAATTGAAAAATTTTGGATTAAATAATTATTAATAAACTTGAATTATGTTACTATTAACTTGCACAAAATTTTGCTTTGCATAATTTTCGTAGTCAATTTGACCTAAAACCAGGAAGTTATCCCGTGTACACTGAAAAACGTATTTGGACGCACACCGACTTTGGACTAATTATAATCTACTCATAATATGCGTGTTACGAACATTCTAAAGTGTTACATAGGTCATGTGCACTTACGTGTATGACTTTTACGTGAAACGCGTACATTTTTTTGCATTTTAAGTGTTTCGTGCATACATGTAAACTCATAAAATAACCACCTTTGCATGTAACATCATAATATTATCCCATACTCCCTAAGTTCAAAATTTTGAAAACTTCATCCCTTCTCCTAGCTCAAATTTTCAGTTCATATATCAAAAAGAAAGGAAGATCAAAATTTAAACAAAACACATGCATGTGCATGTGTAAGTAAATAAAATGTCTTGAGCATAAGTCACTTTCATGAATGGGAGCTTGCACTTAACTAGTGCATGTGATTTTGACCAACCTTGACCAAATGAACTAGCCATGGGTTAAGTCTTGCATTTTGGCTCATAATTTGGCACCATATACCCCCTTGACCCCTATAGCCACGAACCACCCAAACCACCTAGGGTTGGGTCTTGGTTAACTTACTTGCATCCTTGACCTAATATTTCATTATTTAAATAACTCATTCACCAAGCTAGGGTTTCATTCTTTCTCATAACCAAAAACAAAACACACAATCTCTCTTTCTCTCCTTTCTCTTTCCGCAACATACCACCACCACCTCACCATCATTGGTTTTTGATTTTTAACAACACTTTTACAAGAATACAAGTTGATTTGGGTTGATACCTAAGTGGGTCTTTAGTTATTTCTTCAAGGTTCTCAAGTTTTCAAGATTCAAGAGTTAGAGTTTTGATTTCGTTTGGGTTTATCTTCAAGATCTTACATTTTTTAGATATAGGGTTCAAAACTCATAACTTTCCATTTGTAAGCCTTTCTCCTTTCATTTCTTTCCATCTTTGCTTACTTCTTTAGATCTATGCATCTTTTCTTTAAAAACATTACCTATATGTTTGTGACATGTTTTTATAAAATAAACTAGTGAGTTTTAATGATGGAAACACTTTTATTTTGTTCTTGCACGTAATATTGTTGTTATTGAAGTTTTAGATTAAGTTTGTGATTTAATATGTCATTAGTGGTTATTAAGGTTCTTGTTAAAAATTAGTAGAAGGGATAAGTTAGTTTTGAAGTTATTGTGTTGATGTTATCATTGGTGAAAGG
The DNA here is from genome assembly GCA_026074375.1 of Tanacetum coccineum. Taxonomy (NCBI): domain Eukaryota; kingdom Viridiplantae; phylum Streptophyta; class Magnoliopsida; order Asterales; family Asteraceae; genus Tanacetum; species Tanacetum coccineum. Next base: position 33,636 of record BQNB010037488.1, read on the forward strand.
GATTTAGGATAAAAAAGGGTGTTGTTGATGTTGTGAATGAATTTTGTGTAGTGGTTTTGGCAAAACAACATTCTGTCCGAAATTTGTAAGTGGCATAAAGGGTAGTTAACATTATTTTGAGTAGCCGAGGTCATAAAAATACGTTAGTATACTTTAATATGAACGCGTGGATATAAATTTTGCTAAAAACGGACTTAAAACGAATGAGATACGGCTAAATGAAGCTCGGCTAAAAACTAGTAATTTTCCCAGCTCAAAACTGTTTTCGGACACATTCTGTCCAGTTTCTAAATTCGTGTTTTTGACACATTTCGGGTCCGAGTTGGGTAAAACTTATAAGAGAAAACTGGTAGAACATGATTTTTCCTTAAAACGTAGCTTTCGGACAACTTGTGAATCCTTATAATGAAGGAGATACGCCCTTCTAAAGTCGGACTAAAATCTGAAATTTTTACATGAATAATACTAAGTAAAAGTGAGGTGTTAGGAATATAAAATGATGTTTTTGGGCGTTTTCGAGTCCGTTTGAGCTATAAAACCCTTAGCGAATATTGTAGTAACACTTATATATCTTCTATAAGCATTGGAAACTTTCAAAAAAATTATTAAGTAAGCGTTAGAGGATTTATTAAAGTTGGTAACTTATAAATAGTCGTAATATATATTTATGCGGATAAAATGGTGAACTTAACATAAACGTTGTTTTGACTTATAAAACTAAAATACAAACATGTGCGGGTGATATTAACTTTCTAAAAACTTCATATGCATCATTTCATGTCATCTGCATAAGTCTAAGGCGTCCTGACGTTTATTAAGTCGCGTCTGGAATCGTTGCTAGTTCATTCTTGTCGATTATTCCCCGAATCATTTCATTTCTAAAGGTGAGTCTCATAGCCCCTATTTTACTTGTTTTGAACTATTTTGGGGGAGAATACATGCTCGTTTATAAACTCGTTTACATGATTGATTCCAAACTTGTTTATATGCTCGTTTACAAACTCGTTTACATGATTGATTTCACACTCGTTTTACTTATAGATACAAGTACTTTAAGCTTAAACGAATACATTGGTTGCTTTTACTATGGACACAAGTGCTTTAAACTTTTATGTATTGGATAAGTTTCCCTATTGCCATGTAGTACACACTATTATGAACTGTTAATTACTTTGTGTAAGCACGAATGCTGTGAATAGATCTATTGGGGTTGACACCCCCGTCCGTGTTCTGGCTTAGTACATGGCCAGCGGGCGCATTTCATTTTAGGTAGTACTTGGGTGTTTTGGCAAAACAACGGATTTTGAGACATGAATCTAAAAGACTAGGATTTACACATCACGTTAAGGCTTCGGTGTCATGAGCTTAGGGCAATAGTATTACTTTTTGTGTGATATTGTATTCGTTATAATAGTCACACACTCGGAATTCTTGTGGTCTACACTACTTTTAATGAACGTCACTGATTTCTAAATGCTTTTCATAATACTGTGAGTGAAGCAGTAGTCACTAAACTCTTTGGGTTCTTATAAATACTTTACTTAAACATATGAACTCACCAACTTTATGTTACATTTTAGCATGTTTTTCTCAGGTCCTTAATTGCATGACTAACATTTGGAGTTGCATCTCGGGAGTCTTTTTCCTGCATTACCTTGATCATTTGTCTATCTTTTGAACAATTTATTATTTTGTATTAAAGCTGCTAAATGTACTTGATTAAAAACTTAGTTAGTTTTAATGTAACAAATGATCAACTTTTTAAAAGTCCATTTAGTGGTCGTTCTCTTGTACTTTGTGCTTGTATATTTATGACGTTACGCCCCCGGTTACCTATTCCGCTGTGACACATTTTGGGGGTGTGACATCAATTTTGAAGGATTTTGAATGTACTTTCCAATGAAATTAGTCTCAAGTCTTAATTCAAAATTCAAATAAGTCAAATAAGCAAAATGCCACAGAGTGTGTAAAATATTAATTTTTGTTTTAAGCGTAAAAAGTTTATTTTGACTTTTCCTTTTGAGTAGGGCACTTTTAGTTGGTATCCCTTTTAAACTTGGTGTATTTTATCATTGGAAAGCAAATGTATTTTTCAAATTTACTAATGAGGAGGAAACTAATTTATTTATAAATAAAATCAAGCTATGTATGCATGGTTATATTCTAGACACAAAATGAAGTATAGTATTTTTTTGTGTAAATGATTATTTGTTCTACTTTGCATCTTAATATTGTTAATCAATCTTTCATGTGCTTATTGCATTTGTAGTTGAGCTTCTTTGTTTATTAGCATAATTTTGCCATGTGGATTATTTATTAGTTTTCATGTTTATGCCTCAATTGCTCTTATGGTAGATCTTTTGCACTAAGTTGTGGAATTGATTTTGCATTGCATATAGGCATAGATCACTATGTTTACAAATGTTATATCAACATCTTGTAAGTCTTATTATTTATGGTAACCCACTTAGGATTGAGAGCTAAGCAAGTTTGTCAAACCTTTTAAAAAATATTGTCTTGCACGATTATCATGTTATTAGTTCAAGTGAAAAAATGTGTCAACGCTGTATATTCAACACTTTAATTCTATAAAAGTTTCAACAAAGTCCCTAAATTTTGTCATCTTATTATCTTGCTTAAACATGTGTTGTCTAAACAGGAGAAAAGATCATCATAACACATTAGTATGTTTTTTTGAACGGAGGATTTATTAGAAACTAGCAAGAAGCTAGAAAAGAATTACAAGCAAAGGGTACAAGGATTTTCATCCAAGTAACCCAATTTAGTTTAGAATTAAAATGATTAGAACACCAATTAAAAGAAATTTGAACCAAGTCATCAAATAAAAAGCTCCCTACGCGGATTCATAGCACCAAAAAGCAACTCATTCCTGAAGCGCCAAATTAATCTCCACTTCAGATAACAAACACATTCCAAGATCTCTTTCAGTCGCTTAGAAATCCAAGAGGAATTAAGCCATAGAAGCCAATCATCATAATAGGCTAAATCAATGTCCTCGAGCTCCCACCAACGCATAAGTTTCCTCCATAAATGACGAGCCATTGGACATGAAAAGAAGATATGGGAACCGGATTCGATAGAGGCATGACAAAGTGTGACAACCCACATTTTTAGGTCATTTTACCTTAATAAACTCAAATTTATTTACTTTAGACTTTTACGAGTTTACTTTTAATTTCAACCGTTAAGTTAAATCGCGTAAACTAAAAATCAACAATCAACGTCAACCGACATTAAATAAATAAAAGTTTACGTCAAATAAGTGTTATATAATTATTATGAAGATAATTTATAACTTTTTGTATTTTATTTTTTTACTTTACATAAAACGTTTATGTTTCGTGATATTTAGCATTTATGCATGCATGTAAACTACATAACACATCTATACTTAAACATATACCCACAATAATACCCAATACATAAAAATTAAATAATACCGTCCCCCATATATACTCCCATCGTCCATATAATACACACAAATACCTACTAATTAACTTTTGCTTATTATATACTATAACTTATCCAAGGGACTAATGCAAAGACATAAGAACTAGTAGATAATGGGTATTAGGCACCAACAAGCTTGCTTTTCCTTTTCTTTACTTCAAATCCCACGCATACAATGCATGCTTATGCATTGTCATGTCCTAAATTGTCAACCTAGGTATTAAACAATACATATTCTCTATGCTTTGGTTTACCATAAAAGAAGTAGAAGACTTCTCATTCTACACAAAGCCAAAAATTAAACACACACTCTTTCTCTCTTGCTTACATAACCGGCCACCATCACACCACCACAAAAACTTAGAGTTTTGATTTTCTAGCAAGTGATTTCAAGGTGTTTCTAAAGGTATAAACTAGTAGCAAACGCTTGGGTTTGATTAGTATTAGTCTTTGTGTTCATTTCATCATCACCATCATATAAGGTTCATACTATATTTCTTATATTTTTATTTACTTACATATAATATCATATATATCTAATTAAATCACCACTTAGTTTTATATTTTATCAAGTTTACAAGAAAACCATGATTTATATATAAACAAGTAAACACTTACACATGATGAAAATTATTTACAAACATATTAGAATGTGAGAAAATATTTATTTTGGTATGCTACATGGATTGATTAATTTATTTAGCTAGTTGCTAATTAATTTGTACATAAACTAGTTTATATACTACCTCCGTCCCACTTTTCTTGTCTTCTTTTGATTTTTTGAAGTCTTTCTTTTTCAACATTGATCTTTAATATTTTGGTTTGTGTTATATAATACTCGATGAAAATTATATCAATAAAAATACCTTTAAAAATCAAGTCATTCATATATTTTGCATCAAGTATTGCATAACACAAACAAAAATATTTAAGATCAAAGTTGAAAAAGAAATTTTTCTTTGTTTTTTACTTTCTCTCTCTAAAATCTATTTTTCTTATTTTTGTGTTTGAGGTGATGAAATGATATTCTAACAACTGGTGTGGAAGATGGCATCTCCTCAATTACAACAGTGCTTGTAGGAGGGGGGAAGCATAAGTGTCTAGCTTAGTCTCAAAGTGCTCACAGTAAACCATAATCAACTTATTGTTCTTGATATACCTACCTAATCCACGAACATCTAAATCATTACCTAATGCTCTTAATCCCATGTCTAAGTTAGTACCAGGAATCAGATAATGATAGTAAATGGGATCATCATTCACATATCCTAACTTTTCCATTACACCATGTATCTCATGCACAGAAAACTTATCTATATCACACCAATCAACATAAGCAACTAACCCATTTACATACTTCCTTTTGTCATCCACGTATTTGAACTTCCCAGCATGGTATATTTTTAGGGAAAACAAACCAGGATCCTTTTCTGTAAATGCAATAAGTATAAAACAATTAAAAAACAAAAAAAAACTATTTCACCATCATACTATTATTAGGGCAAAATTGATTAAAAAACATACCGTATTCAATAGGCATTTTGTAATTGGCGTTATCATGTCTGATTTTACATTCCATTTTGTGTTAATAAGTGTGTTGAAGAAGCTGGTGTGTGTTGAAACTGGTGTGTTCATAAGTGTGTGAAACTGGTGTGTGTTGAAGAAGGTGTTAAACATAGATAGTGAAATAAAACCATAGGGATGATGTGTGTTACTAGTTTCAACGCGAAAGGACCAATTTACCCCTCGTCCGTTAACACTTAACTAGCAAAACTAACGATAGGGATGGTGTGTGTTACTAGTTTCAAAATTAGGGATGCTTGGTGTATTTAATTTGAGTTAGGGACGATCTGTGATTTTGGGTCAAACCATAGGGACGATTTGTGAAATTTTTTCTAAACTAAAACTAATAGGTGGTGATATAACATATTAAAATACATTGTTGTATTTATTTCATGTACATTATTCTTATCTGACCTATAATTAATTAGGTTGCATTCCGGTTATTTGTGACGATTTTTATTGTTGATTGTTCATTCATCATTTCCATTACTTGAGGTGAGTTTATAGCCCTGCTTTAATTTGTTTACAATTACTTTACAAATCTTGGGGTGAGATACAGTGCTTGTTTTCACTTATGGACGCAAAAACCTTACTTTCATTCAATTAATTACGGATTAGCCTAAGTAACATGAGCTGCTAATAACTGTGTGTAAGCGCGAGTGTTATAAATAGATCTATTGGGATTGACATCCCCGTCCAAGAGATTGGTGCCAAACATGGCCAACGGACGTATACCATGTCGAATTTTGAATGTTACCGCATTCACATGAACACTTACAGTGCCTAAAAAGATTGGCATACATACAAGTCGTAGCCTCAGTGTCATGAGCTTAGTGTAATCATAATCACTCCTTCCGATATTGTATACTAAGCAATACACACTTAAAACATTGCGGTCCAACATTTATACTTACATAAACCTATGAACTCACCAACTTTATGTTGACACTTTTAAGCATGTATTTTCTCAGGTGAATAAGATGCTTGACGTAACTGATGTGCATTGGAGTCTAGAACTTTCATGATTACATTCATGGATTTCTACATACATTCAAAATATCAAATCTCGTTGTATTATTTCCAATCTTTCATTATGATGCAAACCTTGGGACAAATGTTATTTTTCAATTAAATCAACGAGATTACTTTTCGAACGACTCATTTAGAGGTTGTTCTCTTATATCTTGTGCTATTGTATTATGAAGTAACCCTCCCGGACATATTTTCGCTGCGACCCATTTTGGGGGTGTTACAGATTGGTATCTAGAGCCAAGGTTATAGAGAACTAGGTTGCATATTTTACATAGACTATAGCCATTTTCACAAACATTGCATCACATAAAACTTTTTCATGTGCATAAACACTACTTGCCTACTTGCTTACACTACTTGCTTACATGACTTATATTTGTGCTTACCTTCCCTTGCATATATTTCACACTTGTTTTATATAAATGTTATTTATATAAATACTAGAACTTTTCTCAAAACATTGTGAATGACACGATGGTCTTTGAAACCTTTTTTATGATTTTACATAATACCATTTACATAACATTGAAACTTATCATAGTCCGCCAATCCCATTAGTTACCTTACCATTCAACTCCGAGTTTGAACACCTGCCTCACATTGTTGAAACACCTACGTTATCTTGTGACCCATCTTACCTAGTGAAACCTAAGTTGGGATTTTCTTTCTTAGAATCTATTTCCTATAAGATTTCGCATTCGTAATTTCTTTTAAATTTTCATTGTACTATGTGGATGATTTTAAATTATCTATCAAATTAATAAGTCGTGAAAATTTTGTCAATTTAATTCTCTACTTATTTATGTAAACCACTGCTTAAACTATTATAGTCCCTATAATATTTTTACAACTACTTTATAAACCATTTCACTACCACATAATAAACTATTTTGTTGTCTTCCATAAACTGCTTCCATGGTCATTTTATAAACTATTTCGTTATCGATTCGCAAACTATTTATTACCACATTATAAACTCCTTACTATTACATTATGAACTGTCACATGATTCTCTCGAAAACTATTTTGATACCACCTCATAAAATATTTTAGTATCTTCTCATAAACAAAGTTGCTGTCATTAATAAACTATCTTACTATCGATTGATAAATCATCATTTTATGAACAATTTTACTGACATGTAAACTAATTTCCTACCCAATTCATTATTACCTTATAAACCAATTTATTAACAATACGTAAATCATTTTTCTAACATTTTATAAATAATCTTGCTACCATCTTATAAAATACTTTTACTATCAATAATAAATCATTTCACAAACACTTTATAAATTATTATTTTTCTTGTTACCAACATGATAAACTATTTTACCATCATTTAGTAAACTACCACTTTATAAACTATTTTCTCTACCATCATATAAACCATTTTGTTACTACCTATTGACCTATTATATTATCACAATCAAAACTGTTTTACCATAACCTTATGAAAGTTTTGCTAACACTTATAAAGGGTTATTATACACAAATGTTACTAAAGTTTGCGTAAATGTTCGATTACGTTATCAAAGTTTAAAACGTTACAAATAGGTTACTGAACTTATAGGAAGCACACACTTTAATATTTTCAGTGTTAATCGGGTAACCTGAACGCATATTTTTGGATAAGTTAAGTAACATAAATATCGCATTTTTACAAGTTCAGTGATGTTTACAAATATTTTTATAGGTTCAGTAACTCATACAATAACCATGTATACTTGAGTAACCTATATGTAATGTTTTAAACTTTAGTAACGTAATCGAACATTTACGCAAACTTTAGTAACTTCTTTGTATATTAACCCCACTTATAAACTATTTCCCTAGTATTTCATAAACTAATTTACCATCATACATAAAACGACTCACTATCATGTTTCGAACTAAGATGCTTCCATCTCATAAACCATTTTGCTATCATTTAAAAACAGATTCGCTATTATTTTATAAACCAAGTTATCATCACTTATAAACCATTCAATTATTAATTTGCAAACTAATTTACCATATAAAAACTATTTTGCTATTATTTTATAAACTAAGTTACTATCATTTTTATTATTATCTTTTCACCATCTTATGAACTACCTTCTTGATATCTTATATACTATTTTGCTATCATCTTAAAAACCACGTTACTATAAATTATTTTGTTTTTACTTTAGGAACCATTTTGTTTTAATCACATAAAATTATTTTACTATCACCCCATGACCTATTTAGGTATTGTCTTGTAAACCATCTTATGATTTTCTTGCATACCATTTTATTGTCATCCTATAAACTACCCTGTTTCCATCTTATAAATTGTCTTGTCACGCTATAACAACTATTTGATACTTCTTTATACATAACACTATTTCGACGAAAATGAGCATTGCATCGTTAGTCCTCAATTATACATAGCCTAATCACCTATGTATAATTCAGGAAGGACCATGCCATGCTAAGAGTAGTCACCTTAAACTTTTGTCAAAATCAATTTTCTATAAATATCCCCGAAAAGTAATTTTTTTTGTGCGTATCCATAAAACGTATTTATCTCGGGAAACTGAATTTCGAGATGAAATTCTTTAAACACAGGGAGACTGTGACAACCCACATTTTTCAGGTCATTTTACGTCAATAAACTCAAATTTATTTACTTTAGACTTTTACGCGTAAACTAAAAATCAACAATCAACGTCAACCGGCATTAAATAAATAAAATTTTATGTCAATTAAGTGTTATATAATTATTACGAAGATAATTTATAACTTTTTGTATTTTATTTTTTTTACTTTACGTAAAACGATTACGTTTTGCAATATTTAGCATTTATGCATGCATGTAAACTACATAACACATCTATACTTAAACATATGCCCACAATAATACCTAATACATAAAAATTAAACAATACCCTCCCCTATATATACACCCACCGTCCATATAATACACACAAATACCCACTAATTAACTTTTGCTTATTATATACTGTAACTTATCCAAGGGACTAATGCAAAGACACAAGAACTAGTAGATAATAGGTATTAGTGATGTAGTGTAAAAACAAAAGATAACACAAATCGATCCCGTTGATTCACATGAATACTAGGATTGATCCTTCTAACAATCGTTGATTCGAACGAATACGGATTATTAGGATAATTTAGCAAAACGGCCAAAATTGGACTTTTTGTATTTCTTCAACTGAATAGCTAGGGTTACAATACACTTGATTAAATAGGAGAGCAAAACTAAAATGGGCCTCAAAAGACAAACGGGCCAAAAGTTATGCTAAAAATAAAAGTCCAAAAATCCCAAAAAAACACGAAAATGTAAATAACTCCTAAAATATAATGATTCGGGGCTCGAAACTTCCGTAACCCAACTACGTGTGGTTACCACGACGTTTGGTTACCCAACTACGTTTGGTTACCGCGGCGTTCTCCTCGTTTCAAGCTTTGAAACGGCTGGTCCTGGGCCTGAAACGGATTATTTGAGCCCAAGTTATGCCCTTTTGAATAAAGGGCCTTTCTTCACACGATCTTGGGCCTCCAGAAACAAAATGGCCCGTTCTTCAATACATGGGCCTGCATCATTCCCCCTTGGGTAGACAAGATTCATCCTCTAATTCACAACAAGGTCATCATCAGAGGAATCATCGTGATAAGGCAACAAGTGCTTCACATTAAAGACATCAGAACATCGAATATGGCTTGTTAATTTCAAACGGTAAGCATTGGAATTAATTTTCTCGACAATTTCCAATAGGCCAATCTTCTTAGCTGACAACTTATTATATTCACCAACTGGGAAACAATCCTTAGTTAAAACAGCCCACACAAAGTCACCCGCTTCAAAATCTACCTGTCTCCGCTTTTGATCTGCATCTTGCTTATACTTAAAGTTAGCTCGAACCGAGTTGTCACAAATAGCTTTATGAACTTCACGCAACCCTTCAACAAAATCCTGCACTTTGTTAGGAACAGAACCAGGAACAAGAAGAGACATTAAATCAAGAGGTCCACGTGGTTGAGCAGAATAAACCACCTGAAATGGACTAAACCCGGTGCTTCGATTGACGACATGATTATGAGCAAACTCAGCTTGACATAACTTCTGATCCCATGCCTTCACATGATCACCCACCAAACACCTCAACAGATTACCAAGTGATTGGTTAACAACTTCAGTTTGCCCATTAGTTTGAGGGTGATAAGCACTACTAAAAATTAAGTTGCGTGTTCACCATCTTCCACAAACTACGCCAAAAGTGACTTAGAAACCTAGTGTCTCGATCAGAAACAATAGAGGAAGGCAAACCATGTAAACGATACACATCCCTAAAGAAAAGTTAGGCCACATTAACTGCATTTGT
>BQNB010037489.1:0-49405 GCA_026074375.1 Tanacetum coccineum
ACGAGACTAAAAAAAATAGTGGAATAATGACGAAATAAATGACGTCATAAAATGACCTGAAAATACGAAATGTTACAGTGGTGTTGATAAATCTCCGGGGCCAGATGGATTCACATTTGGTTTTTATAAAAGGTTTTGGAGTTTAATAGAAAAAGATGTGTTGGCGGCGGTGAAATATTTCTTTCATTACAGTCGCATTCCAAAAGGGTGTAATTCATCTTTCATAGTGTTGATTCCGAAGACTCCCGAAGCAAAAATGGTGAAAGATTTCAGACTGATTAGTCTTATTGGGAGCCTTTATAAAATAATTGCCAAAATTTTGGCTAATCGTCTTGTGGTGGTGCTTGGAGATATTGTTAATGAGGTGCAATCGGCTTTTGTTGAGGATAGGCAAATTCTCGACTTTCTTTATATAACACACTTTATTTATCAAATATGGAACACATATGTATTGATTTATTCGGAAAAAAATGTCACTGAAAGATCGTCGAATTGCGAACAAAACGAGCCAACTATTGCAATGCTTTTTGCATGCGTACGATTTTATAAAAAAATGTTGAAGTTTAATTTATATTTTTAAGAAACTTACGGAAATCGTCCATGAGGTTATCGGTTCGTTGCACGGTTAATCCCAACGACTGACAAATAATACTTGAAATTATCTTTCCGTTGCAAAATTAGTCTTTTTTATTTTGTTGTGTTGTGATATGAATGTGTGTGTGAATTTGTTTTCTTGATACGTTTTTATTCAGTTTAATTTATATTTTTAATGAATTCTTACGGGGAAAATCGTCCATGAGGTTTATCGGTTCGTTTTTTCGTTGTCGGTTTTAATCCCAACGACATGCCTAATAATACTTTGTTTGATATTTATTCTTTCCGTTTGCAAAATTAGTCTGATCGCGCGCTATGCGATCGTCGCCCACGTGTTTATTGTTTACGATAACTCGTTTTCTTTTCTGTTAGTTGATTTTATGATTAACACTAAAAATCTTGAGCACTAATCACAAATGGGGGTAATAAAAAAAAGACCCTCATCAAGAACCCTGTCCGGATTAAAAAAAAAAGTAGGTATTCTTAAATATTTAGCTAAGGACCGACCATAATAGTCGTGGCCTGTTCAGAGAAATAAGGTCCCCAAGGTTTTACAATGATAACCGGTGCTTTTTGGGCCTTCAGTTGTGGAGGGTTTCGTTTTCTATTGTTTAGAAGTTTAGACCTGGTAGTGTTACCTTATAGATGAAGTCTATTAGGAGAATTGATGATAGTGGGTTGTGGTTAGTGTGGTTGATGGTGGGTGTGTTTTTGTGTTCTATGAGTGGGCGGATGAAGAGTTGTTGAGTGGTGATGTGTCTGGGTGTGGTGGTGTGGTGAAGCGATGGTGGGATGTGTTGTTGTTGGGGTGTGTAGTTGTTAGGATGTGTTTTTGTTGTGTGTGGTATGGTGGTGTGGTGTTTGTTGTTGAGTGGATTAATTTATCTTCGTATGTGGTGTTGTGTTTTTTTTGTATTTTGTTTTAATGATGGGTATAAGACCCTCATCAAGACCCCTGTCCGATAAAAAAAGGTCTTAAAAAATAGCTAAGGCCCGCCAAAATTATCGAGGCCTGTTCAGAAATAATGACCCGGTTTCAATTATAACCGGAGCATTTTGGGCCGATTATGGAACGATTTTATTAAAATAAATTATAACCTGGTCTTTTCCCCTAAAATATTAATACAAATTAGGGAGAATTGCATATATGTCCTTCCAAAGGTCAATAATTGCATATATATCCAATCAAAAACCGTAATTGCATATATATCTTTCAAAAAGCTTTCTAAATATAACATATATATCCAAATGATTAAATTATATATAAATAAATCTTTAATAAATGACAATAATCTCTAATTGACCATTATACCCTGAAGTATAAATGCACAACTTGAGTTTTCAGTAAAATCAAAACTTTAATGGCTCTATTCCAGATGAACAATTTTATATTTCGCTAAAAATTGAATCTTATAATATATCGATTTATGTCAGACAAAAAAAATATTTATAATATACTCCTACTGATTTATGTCAGGAAAAGAATATATATCAAAGAAGAGATGATATTGTTGTTGGAGGCTTGGTGCTCTACCCGAAGAACAATGCAAAAAGTAACATTAACATAAAACATACCAATAATATATGAACTCTTTTGTATATAGAAAAGAAAAAAGAAATACAAAAGAAAGGAAGGGAAGATTATTGGCAAAAGATGCATTCATCTTGTAGGAGATATAGGTCCCAATATATACAAGCTAATGTTGTTGACTTGTTAGGGAATATTAATTATATTTACCAATTTACAAAGAGCTAACCTTTAAGAATTGTGTAGTGTCATAGTCACTTACTTTCAGAGTTTTATCAATTATAAGTCAAGAGAAAGAAAAGAGAAAGAAATGGTACAATTGACAGTTCAAAATAAAATGAGTTTTTTTAATCTATGATTTAATTATTTGGATATATATGTTATTTACAAAGCTTTTGAATGATATATATGCAATTATGATTTTTGATTGGATATATATGCAATTATTGACTTTTGGAAGGATATATATGCAATTGCCCTACAAATTATAAATCATCTTTTTCTCCTAAGACATTGTTTGTTAAATATTTCAAGGGGATAACTTGGCTACAATTATTGTAGTCAACTTGGCTACAATCCCTTTTACAAAATACACAAGAAATGACTTATGAACCCACACAGAAGACTCAGGAACCCACTTTCAAACACCGAGATCTACGATTTATAGCACAAATTGTAGCCAATTAGCTACAATGAATTGTAGCTAATATATTCTCATATTTTAATTAAGTTATGCCTAGTTAAAAAATGATTTAATGTGGAGACCCTCCAACTTATCACTTAATATTGTCAACTATCATTTTCAATTAAGTCATAAATAAACAGTTTTCACATGACTTTTTATAATTAGTTTTTTTATTAAGACAATTAAGTCATAATCAAACACCACTTAAGACTATCTAATATCAATATTGTTCCCACTGTCTCACACCCACACTTTTGTCAAACTAGCGTGACACACCAATAAAAACACCTCTCCCACTGTCACTACCGCCGTTCAGGCTACCACGTGTCCCCACGTTTAAAAAAGAATTAATTATGTAATTTGATGTAAATGTGTTATCTTTATACGAAATTTGATAGCTTTATTTTCTATTTCTTGCTTAGGATTAGTTTTCGTGTTGATTATTAAGGCTTTACTTCTTATACATAGTAACACCACTTGACTTGATTGTTTGATTCTGAGTATGCAGGTGTAAAAAAGTGTATTAAAACCAAACCCAAGGTTCTTGATTCTCAAATCAAGAACAATACAATACAAAATACCAGTCTGATCAAGAGAGCTGATCAAATAAATCTCAAAGAACCACCAGTAATCACCACTGCTAATCAAGCGTGATTCAATATTCTAACTTGAGTATAGTTCTATTAGAAACTTAGTTCTTAATCTGAATAACAAAGAACTGAATACAAATTATAAAGAGAGAATATGAACAAAGGATTTGATCAGCTTATTTAGAGAGAGAAAGAGATTAGGTGTTTATGACCTAATCTATGTTAGTCTTGGCTTTTTTAGGTGAGCAGTTGGGACTTTTCCAGCTTGATACCAATAGCCCCTCAAGATTCCATCAATATCAAAACAAAGCTTATCCAAACTTAACTGCATAAACAAGAATGAGAAATGACAACATTAGTCCATCTAATAATTTTCCAGGCTAAGATTATTTTTTTAACATCCACCATTAATCTCAGCCGAGAAACAATCAAATAATCCCAGTTTAGAATCAAGCTTTTAATGTTGCGGTCTGTCTAAACCTTTTGTAAAAATATCAGCTGTTTGTTCAACTGAACTCATTTTTTGAGTTTTGATAATTCCAGACAAAAAAATTTCTCTTACAAAATGTAAATCAAGCTCAAGATGTTTTGTTCTTTAATGAAAAATAGGATTAGTTGCAATCTTAATTGTAGCATGACTATCACATTATAGATTTACAGGAAAAAAATTTCCCCAGTTCAAGTCTTTTAAAATCTTTTAGACCCAAACAGTTTTTGAAGTTGCTGAAGCCATGGCTCTATATTCAGCTTCAGTAGTGGACTTAGAAAGGGTATTTTGTTTTTCCAAGATACCATTTAAGATAAGCACAAACGAGTGACAAATTTTCTTGTAACAAGACACTTGGCACAGTCAGCATCCACAAAAGTCTCAAAAGAGACTTTGGGACATCTAACAATATAAACTCCTTTTCCTGGAGAACCTTTCAATTATCTTAAAACCTTAAGAGCAATGTTAAGATGAGACTTGAGAGCCTTATACATAAACTGACTACGGCAGTGTACATCATAAGATATATAAGACCTAGTATGTGTTAAGTATATATGTTTTCAATCAGTTTCTGATATTCAGTAATTTTATCTAGCACTTGATCATTAGAGTTACTTAAGTTTTGCTCAAGAGGAATAGCAAAAGGTTTACATGCAAGTAAACCAAAATAAGATAATAAATCTAAACAATACTTTCTTTGACTTAAGCACAACCCTTGGTCAGTTTCAATGACCTCAGTCCCCACAAAATACTATAACTTTCCCAGATCTTTAATCTGAAACTTACTCTTCAAGAAGTTTTTGAACTCCTTAATTTTATCCAAACTGTTACTAATAATGATAATATTTTTCACATAAACAAGTAAAGCAAGAAACATACCTGAATTAGACTTAGTAAAGAGCGAGTAATCACTTTTACTATGAACAAATCCATTTTCAAGCAAAGCATGAGTCATGTTGCAATTAGAGATAAATTCCATTTTGGATGTAAAGATAGTGAAAAACTAGATTTAAGATTGATGTGCTTAATTGTAAATAGTCTAGGGACTAAAAGCGTATTTTTATATACTTAGCCATATCACTAAGTATATAATAAGGCTTTAAGCCACCATTATGATGTAATAACATTCATACCAACTCATTTGTATCAACATCATTTGAGAAAAAGAAAAAAATAGAAAAATTCTCTCTCTAAACACATACACCACACACACTATAATTCACACACACTAATTCCTTTAATCAAGATCGAAATGCTTAATATGTGGTATCAAGAGCCAACGATTGCGGGTTATTGCTTATTCCTAGTGTTTGTTAGTGTTTCAGAGATTGAGGATTTACTTATTTGAGTGCTTATTTCATCCTTTTGTACTTATTTTTTTTTATCCTAAACATTTTGTCACATTTTAACCATCACAAAAAAAAACATAAACTCATTTTGAAATCTAAAAATGACGATAATTGTTTGTTCAAAACGTGATTTGAAATAATTTAAAAAAATAAAAAAGGTGTTAATTTTGAGCTTATTAAGTACGGTTTGAGCTTATTGGATTAGTTTGTTTGAGCTTATTTTTTCAACATGTTGAGTAGAGAAGTTTTATCATTTGAGCTTATTTGTTAAGTGTTTTGTGAGCTTATTTTGTTACGATTTGTGAAAAGCTGGAAATTACATAAATATGCAAAAGTTTAAAAGAAAGATAACCGTCCTGCGAGAATCAGTAAGTTGCAAAAATCAGTATGAATAGAAAAACCTGCAAGAATCAGGTTGTGTGTCTTGTCGCTATCCAGTCCTGCGAGAAAGGGACATGTGATTTTGTAGTTTTCAAAAGCTATAAGAAAGGGACTTGATCTTCGTTTTGTTTCCTTGCGAAAATCAAAAAGTGTGGACCATTATTTCTGCAAGTGTACTTTTCATGCGTGTTTGTGTGTTATCAAATGGTCTTGCGAGAATAACTTGTCCTGCGAGAATAATTTTACCTGCGTGAATACTTGTGCTGCGAGAATCAGTGGTCATGTAAAAATAATTCATTAATTCAAGCGAGAATCATTCTGCAAAAGCTGCAAGAATAGCTATTCAAAACCAGCGAGAATAACCTTTCAAACCTGTGAGAATTGTTCTTCACTCTTACGAGAATCTGTTTGCTATTTCCTTGCGAAAATCAGTTGGAAAATTCCTGCAAGAATAGGGTTTCTAAGTTTGGATTAGGGTTTTGTAAGAGATTAGGGTTTAACATTTTCATAACGAGTTGGTTTTTGCGTTTTGGATTCTTACAACGCGTAAATTATTTATGTTCTAAGGGTATTTGAAATTCACTAAGTTGATTCAGTTCGGTTTTAACCAAGTGGGGTTCTTTGTGAAGAAGAAATACAAGCCCTAGATAGTTGTGACAATATATCCCTCACTTGCAAAGTATTCTCATTGTTAGTTCATCATTAACGATCGTTATCTTGTCATTTTTCACACTTGAGCTTCGAATCACTTGTGCATCGTTAGTCCATTGTTAGTATCTATTTAATGATTGTTAAAGTTTCAATTCAATTTAAAACTTGACAAAGATGAGTCGTGACGTGATTATGGTTGGTTTGACAATAAGGATTCCATTGGTGTACCGGTGTAACACCCCCATATTTGACATATAGCAGTGGAAGCTAATCCAAGGTATTACTTCATGATTCATACTCACAATAATAGAAAATGACTCAAAAGAGACGTTTTTGAAAGATAAGTTATCATTCATTATTCCTCAGAGTTTTTACAAAAGAGGTCCCAAAATACATTTCAAAACATAAAGTTAAATGATAACAGGTTTGGACGTCCTTAAGTCCAATGCCACTCAGTGCCATAGTTGCTCAATTACCTGAGATAAACATGCTGAGATAAACAGGCTAAAAGTGGTCAACACAACCGTTGAAAGTGGAACTTACAGGTTTGAAATGTCCAAATAATGTATACAAGTCTTCCTAAGTCGGTAATAATTGCAACACATTACAATATCAGGAAAACAGTTTATTGCCCTAAGCTCGTGCACCAAACCATTTAACATCCGAGGTCAATTTAACGATTGAAGAACCAACTATCTTAAGGAAAGGTAACTGCCAAAAGTTATTCTTTTGTTCTCAAATATTAGTGCGGTTGGTCTACCCCATGTTACGGGTACACCAAAGGGAGTCGTCACCCCAATTGATTATCCACAAATGATTCACGTTCACTCGCAAGTGACTAATGGTTCATGATTAAGAAATATTGGCAGTGAAGGCAAACTTAGGCAATAATATATCAGGATAGCATACAGTTGTAAAACACTTGTATTCATGGTTTATAGCATGTATCTCCCCACGGGATTTAGAAAACATGTAAAGGTGGGACTATGAACTCACCTTATCAAGGGTAGTTGATGAGTTGAATTTATTCAAATGAGAGTAAACACCCTGTACGCAACCTCGAGGGTTAATATGTCAAGTCTTAGTTCGATTATTGATATTACAAACTTTATTTCCTAAAGTTAACGGTTTTTGGGTTAGATAACTTGGGAAAATATCGTAATCACTGGTTCGGGCTATCCTTTATCCAGAGGTCATGTAGGAAATGTAGTGAGCGGAGAAAAGACACGCTTTAAATGTAAATCCAGCAACTCGTCAAAAAACGTTACTACTCAAATGAAACGCCCTACATGATAAACTCACTACGTATCTATATAGTTATAGATTAAATGATAAGGTTTTATCTTTTTAAGTTTCTTCAAAAGCTAGCGGATGATAAATTATGTTAAATATATAACATAATTGATTTTATAGTGTTTCGATCGACGAATGATAACGACAAATGTGTCAGGTTTTAATAAAATCGAGTCTTATAATATTTAAATATATTTTTATAATTAATATAAACTATTTACATTTAATACCTTGAGAATATAAAAATGACAATATATACCCTTGATATATATATATATATATATATATATATATATATATATATACTATCATATATATATATATATATATATATTACAAAATTAACCACCTTTTAATTATATTTTTTTAAACATTAATACTTTTAACTTTTAAGTATGACAAAACAACCACTGCAATTTTAACTTTGGATTAATTAAATTTTTCAGCCCCTTAGTTATACTGTTTTCAAGAATTTATAATATATCCCTTTGCATGAAAAACATTTGTGAATTAAGTCCAAAAACCATACATATTGATTTTTTGATTTAGACATAAATTTTGCAGGTGACTAGCTTATTTACTATTAGCTAAATCTAAGTACCTTTTATGGAGCTTATAGCTTATGAAAAGAGCTTGTGAGTCTTAAAATCCAAAATGGGTTGTTTGGTTTTTATAATGATTTACCCGATGGGTTATGGCTTTAGATTGTTTCGCTAGTTTTAAAGCTTTTATGAAATGATAAATGAGCTTATTGAAATAGGCCTTATATATAACAGCTTATGGTTATCGCTTGTTAGATACACGACAAAGAGCTCTTTTTTAATGGTTTTTAGAGTGGTTTGGTTTAGGAAAACCAATATGAGTAAGCTTTAGGGTTGAGGGCTGATTTTATGAGATCATAAGGATGAATTAGGAGCTGATGTATAATCTAAATACAATTACAAGAGTTTATAGAACATGGTGAAGACTTACAAAAAGCTTGAGAAGGGGTCAAATTGTTGAAATGGGTCGAACACTTTAAGTTATGAATCAAAGATTTCTTTCTTCTTAAATCTTGGCTTCGACTTAGCTTAAACCTTCTTTATTCTCTTCTATGGCATGGCTAGAATATGATTTTAAGTTAGTACGAAGTTTTAATGGGTGAAATTGAAAGTGTATGTATGCGTTGTATATATAGTGTAAAGAAAAGAGTATGCCCAAGTTTTACTTTGGAGTGGTGACCAAGTTAAGTGGAGTGGTGGCCAAGGTGCTGTAGAGTAGTGATCAAGTAATAGTTAGGGTACAAGGAGGTGATTCATGGAGGTGCTTGAGGTGCTTGAGGTGCTTGGTTTTTAGGTTAGAACTAGTTTTAGGTGTTTAGGGTTTTCGTCTAGGTTTAGGTTAGAATTAGGGTTTTGTTTAGGGTTTAGGGTTAAGATTAGGGTTTTAGAATGATTTAGGGTTTAATTTCTTGGTTTAGAAGTTGTGCTTTAAGTGTTGTAACTTGTGTTAAAGTGGTGGTAAGAAATAAACATGATTTTGGAGGGAAAATGACCCTCTAGTTTGAAGTCGCTGCATGTTTAATTGTATTTGTTCTAAGCTTTAAGAGTTGTTTTTACCTTGGTTTTGGAGGGAATTAATATTCAAAATTTATGCATTGTACACTTGTACACATGCCTTGCAAGCTTGAACATTCACTTTATATGTAAACATTTCATATAATCAGGGTGTTGATATAAACGTTAACGTTTGAAATCCGTTTTGTAAATCGTTTGGAAAAGTACGTTAAATAGATAACTAGTTCATTGATAATGAGTTTAAAACATATTTCTTGAAATATTATAACGTTTACTGGCTATAAACGTTGATGAAATTGGCATAGGTAGGTTGCGTGAGCTCGTTTACTTAGGTTATGCAAGTTACATTGCATAATAGGTGGAATAAAGCAAAAATATTTCCGTGAAAATAGTTGTACTTAATTTAATAAGTAGATATTACATTAATGACAATTGTATCTACTTTAATAGATGGATAATTACTTTGATGAAAATTGTGGGTTGTAATAGTCTCCCAACCTTAAAACAAATCTCGTCCCGAGATTTAGTTGGATGTCGGAGTGATGTTTGAAAATAGATGCGGATACTTGGCATATGAATTTTGATCTTCGATTCCTAGTAAATTATGGTCTCTTTTAGAGTTCCTATCTCACAGTTGCTATAGGAATACGACTTTGTCTTAGTTGTTTGACTTCACGATCCATGATTTCCACCGGTTCTTCCACAAAATTGAGTGTGTCATCGAGCCGAAGCTCTTTCAATGGAATGATGAGAGATTCGTCAGATAACATTTCTTTAAATTAGAAACGTAGAAAGTACTGTGGACACTACTGAGTTCTTCAGGAAGCTCAAGTGTATATGCCACTGGGCCGACCCTTTTAAGGATCTTAAATGGTCCAATGTACCGGGGGTTAAGCTTTCCTCGCTTTACAAATCGAATGACACCTTTTCGAGGTGACACTGTTAACATAACACGATCTCCAACTTGGAATTCCAAAGGCTTTCGCCTTACATTGGCATAACTCCTTTGCCGTCTACTTGCAGCTTGCAAGCGTTGTTGAATTTGTACTTTATTTCGGTGGTTTCATGGATTACTCTGTGTAATTGTGTCCTGTGAGATGAACAATCTCCAACTTCGGCCCAACAGACATGTGATCGACACTTTCTACCATAAAGTGCCTCGAATGGT
The DNA here is from genome assembly GCA_026074375.1 of Tanacetum coccineum. Taxonomy (NCBI): domain Eukaryota; kingdom Viridiplantae; phylum Streptophyta; class Magnoliopsida; order Asterales; family Asteraceae; genus Tanacetum; species Tanacetum coccineum. Next base: position 10,283 of record BQNB010037489.1, read on the forward strand.
GCTGCCTTAATACTGGCATGGTAACTGTTATTGTAAGAAAATTCTACCAGTGGTAAGTGTCTCTCCCATACTTTTCCAAAATTTATAAAACATGCTCGAAGCATATCTTCAAGTGTTTGGATGGTTCTTTCACTTTATCCATCAGTCTCGGGATGATATGCCGTACTCATGTCTAATTGAGTACCCAAAGCATTCTGCATTGATTGCCAAAATCTGGATGTGAAAGGACTATCACGATCTGATATGATGGATATTGGCACTCCATGCTGTGAAACTATCTCCTTTATATACAACATTGTAAGGGTTTCCATACTATCTATTGCTCTATTGGGGATGAAATGTGCTGATTTGGTAAGGCGGTCTACAATGACCCAAATTATGTCATGTCCGCTTGATGTTTTGGGTAGTTTTGTAACGAAGTCCATTGTTATTCTTTCCCATTTCCATGTAGGAATTTCTGGTTGTATCAGCAAGCCGGATGGCTTCTGACATTCTGCTTTAACTCTAGAGCATGTTAAACACTTGCCGACATATTCAGCGATGATTGCCTTCATGTTAGGCCACCAATAGAGTTTCTTTAGATCCTGATACATCTTGTCGGAACCTAGGTGGATGGAATACTTCAATTTATGAGACTCATGCATGATCAAGTCCCTCAAATTACCAAAGAGTGGTAACCAACTTCGATTCTTGATACATCGGGTTCCGTCAGGACGTACTTCAAATGCTTTGTCCATTCCTCATAGGTTCTCAGCTTTGATGTTCTCTTCTTTGATTACCTCGGTTTGAGTTTTGAGGATTTGTGATGGTAATTTTAGGTGAAGGGTCATGACTAATGCTCTAACTCGGAGTGGTTTAATTCGTTCCTTCCGGCTTAAGGCATCTGCTACAACATTTGCCTTTCCAGGATGGTAGTGAATCTCACAATCGTAATCTGCAAGCAATTCTAACCAACGACGTTGTCTCATGTTCAACTCTTTCTGATCAAGGATATGCTGAAGACTTTTATGATCAGTGAACACAGTACACTTTGTGCCATACAGATAGTGTCTCCAAATTTTAAGAGCGAACACAACTGCTCCTAATTCGAGGTCGTGTGTGGTATAATTCTCTTCATTAGGCTTAAGTTGTCGAGATGCATATGCAATAAATTTTTCTCTTTGCATTAGCACTGCTCCCAGACCTTGATGGGATGCATCACTGTAAACAACAAAATCGTCGTTCCCTTCTGGTAATGCTAAGATTAGAGCTTCAAAAAGTTTCTCTTTTATCAGTTGGAAAGCTGACTCTTAGTCTTCTCCCCAGATATACTTCTTGTTTTTCTAGGTTAACTCAGTCAAAGACTTTGCAATTTTTGAAATTTTTTGATAAATCTCCGATAGTAACCGGCAAGTTCTAAGAATTGGCATACTTCTATAGGTGTGGTAGGAGATGCCCAATTCTTAACTGCTTCAATCTTGGCGAGGTCAACGTAAATTCCTTGACTATCAATCACATGCCTGAGAAATTGCACGATACTAATACAGAAATCACATTTGGAGAACTTGGCATATAATTTCTCCTTTTTGATTAATTCCAAGATTATTCTTAGGTGGTTTGCATGTTCTTCTTTGTTACGGGAGTAGATGAGAATATCATCAATGAATACTATTACAAATTTATCCAAGTATGGTTTACACACACGATTCATAGAATCCATGAATACAGAAGCGGTGCGTTAGTTAAACCAAAAGGCATCATCTTTGGAATTCTTCGGTATCCGTACTGTGTTTGAAAGCAGTCTTAGGAGATATCTTCATCCCTAACTCTCGTTGATGCTAGCTGATTGAAGTTAATTTTTCGAGTAAACACTCGAACCTTGAAGTTGATTAAATAAATCTTCGATCCTTGGTAATGGGTAATGATTCTTCACAGTGAGTTTATTTAATTCCTGGTAATCGATACACATTCTGTAAGATCCATCTTTCTTTTTAACAAATAAGACAGGAGCTCCCCATGGCGAAGTACTCGATCGGATAAAACCTCGGTGTGCTAATTCTTGTAGTTGGTCAGATAGTTCCTGCATTTCTAAAGGAGCTAATCTGTAGGGTGCTCGGGTTACTGGTGCCGCTCCTGGAATTAAATTGATTTGGAATTCTACCTGACGAACTAGAGGAAGGCCACGTAGATTTTCAGGAAAAACTTCTGAAAATACTTTAACTACTGGTATATCTTCCAGTCATTTATCGTCTAACTTCTTCTCCATTACTTGGGCTATGAAACTTTATATCCCCTGGATATATACCTTTCGGTTTTAATACAGGATATGAGGCTTAGTCGGGTTTTACTTTGATCACCTCGGATGATTAAAGTTTCACCGTCGATGGGGATGTGGACGACTTTCTCGCCACAGATAATTCTTTTTTTTTTTTTTTTTTTTTTATTTTTTCTTTTTTTATTTTTTCCCCCAATTTTTTTTTTTTTCCTTTTTTTTTTTTTTTATAGCTGATACTTGGATACCAATCCCTATCCAGATGGACGGACCATCAAACTACCGAGTTTAATCGACATGAGATCAATTTCGAAGGGTTGGTTTAGCAAGATCAGGGTGCAACCCTGGATAACGGTATTAGTGCCTACTAGGTTTCTATTAGCCATTTCAATGTCATAAGTAGTATACTATGTACTTGAATGGGCTTTAGGGGATATTAAGCATAGAAGCCTGAAGATATTTGGCTATGAATTTGTTAATCGGCTCCTGAATCAAATAATACTCTAGCTAGATGTCGGTTTAGAAGGAACGTACCCGTGACTACGTTTGGGTCTTGGTGAGCGTTCTTGTCCCTCAGCAAGTATGCTCTTCCATGGGCATTGTTGTTTGCCTTTGGGCACTGGTTTCTATAATGCCCTTTTTCTCTACAGGCATGACAAGTTACTAACACTGGTTGCAGGTTGCTTCTATTGGCTGGCCCTTTGTTTCTGCAGTTCCTGGTCAGATGACCCACCTTGTTGCAAGTCTAAAACTTAACATTGCAATGTCTTGTGTGATGCAGGGTGTACTTTTTACACAGGGGAAAGCTTCCAGTATACCTACTGTTTTTAGTTGGAGCGGCAGCATAAGCCCTGACAGTTTCTTGCCTTCTATTCTGTTGTTGTTGGTAATCATTGTTGCGGTTTCTATTGTTGTTATAGTTGTTTTGGTAGTTGTTATTGGTGAAGGTTCTTCTATCATCAAACTTTTGTTTGTGATCATTGGTTCCTTGCACAGAAGTGTGCTTTGTTACTTGATCCATTAACCTCTGAGTTATAGTAATGGCTTCCTCCAACGTTTGAGGCTTTGAAGCGGTAACATTTCCTTCAATACTTCTGGGTAATCCCCCGATGAATACTTCCATGAGTTTATCAGAATTTGGCACCATAGTTGGGCATAAGACCGCCAATTCCTGGAATCTTCTAACGTAAGTCTTGAGATCATTCCTTTTTACAGTCAGATTGTAAAATTTATCTTCTTTTTTCTTGACCTTAGTTCGGGGACAATACTTCTTTATTAAGAGCTTCTTAAATTCAGACCAAGTGATCTTGTAAGCTTCCTTTATTCCAATAGGCTGGGCGAATGAATTCCACCATGATAAAGCTTCTTCAGTTAGAGTACCAGTAGCAAATTTCACTTTGCAGTCCTCGGTACAGTTATTGCGGAGAAATACTGACTCAGTTCGTTCAAACCAACAGATGAGGCCAACAACGCCTTCCGTACCTTTGAAATTGAAAGGTTGGCATCTCATAAACTCTTTGTAGCAACATTTTCTTGCTAAAGAAGCTTCTCCTTATCCGGTGTTCCTATTGGTATTGTCAGCATTTGCCATGGTAGCAGCTTGTGCTTCCAGAGCTGCGGCAACACTATCAGCAACTAGTTTCCTGATGACAGCCTGAGACATGGTTGGTGCTGCAAATGTTGGTGTCCTCTTGGGAGCCATTCTATCAACATATACAAGACAACACAGATAGAATTCATATAATGATATAGTCATTATCACACGTAATGCGTATAAGAATCAAAATTTTATACTAGTGATATTGATTTATTTGACATATCATTGTATGGATTCTCATTTTGATGCAAGTTTTAACAAGGAAATACACATCCTTTGATATTACATTGTAGGTTATAACGGAAGATCTTGGAATTGACATTCTAACAAGTATTTGACTCATTAGGTTTGGTATGATACCGCGACCACTTAGATAACTCATTATGAATCATACCGTACATGAGTAATTGTAATACAGGACATAGGATAGACAACCACGATAAACATAAATCGGTATCATAAAACAGCGAGGTATAATGGAATCACCACTATATTAAGTCATAAACAACTTGTCTACATATTTTACATAGTCAAAATTTAACAAGTGTCATTATTTATGCCATACATCCAGTGGTTGGATTCTAACAAAAGCTGTAAATGATAAGGATCTAGTCTAGTAGTCTGGTGGTGGTGGTCCTCCCTTGTGGTTCTTGAGCTTATGGATCTTGTTCAGAAAGATTAAGAAGATATTCTTCCTATAGGTTCGGTGTTTGAACCTGGAATATCCTCGATGAGTTTCTCTAGAGTAGAAGTCCCGAATGCGAGCAAAGAACTAACTCGTCATCATGACTTGTTTTGCTCTCTCTGAAATGTTCAGAAATTGAGTACGGGCTGCTTGAAAGTTTGGTTTTTCGGTTCTAGTTGGTTACTAATCCCGCTGTTATGATTACTCGACCATTACCAAGACTTTTATCTTATCTTCCATGTGCTCAATGCGCTCAAGAGGGAGCTCATCTAAGTGATTCAAAATAGTCTCGGTCTGTTCCTCATGGCGTTCCAGATGCGTCTTATGAGAACTTTCTCCAATCTCAAATACCTGAGGTGGGGTAGAGAAATCAGTAGAGGAGGGTGATAGGAAACAGGCTCGTTTCTGAGGTGGTAAAATCTCTTTAGGAAGAAAGAAATCTTGGGGATCAAACAGTGGTAACATTGGAGATGGAGGCAAAATAGTTGGTGGAGCAATAGGAGCTTGTGGCAGAGGAATAGGTAATTCATTACTAGTAGCATTATATGCTTGCATGCCCTTCATATACGGATCATCGTGGAAAGGTGAGTTGGCTAGTGAGGCCAAAAGATACTTAGATAAATCATCTGAAGGATCAGGAGAGGTGTTTCCCGGTGAAGCTGAGTAATAGTTTGGTGAAGCCGGGGTATAGTCGGGAGTGTTTGTAGAGGAAAAGGCATCCTCAACATCGAAATCAGATGGGACGATAATAGGGTAGATATAGTCGGAAGTGTTTGAAGACATATTTCTGTAACAACCCAGTGTATACCCATAAAGTTCATTTATATATATAATCTATGTTATGTATCTTTTACATACTTTTCGGGAAATGCTAGTGGCACGGAGGACTTTCTTGGATGGCCCGAAAAAGTATAGTTATAGTTAATGGTATAACCTTGTTCTTTATAAACGCAAGCACTTCATACAATCGGTAATACCCCTCCATATTTACTTATGCAGCGGAAGCTAATTAGGGTTTTACTTCATGAATATCGTCCAATATAGAAACCCGACTTCAAAAGAGAATTTTTTTAAAGATAAAGTTATCATTCATTATTCATCTGAGAGTTTTTACAAATAGAGATCCCAAAATACATTTCAAATTAAGTTCAATGATAACAGGTTTGATGTTCCTTAAGTTCAATGCCACTCGTGTAGGGTTGCCAATTACTGATATAACACATGCTAAAAGGGTCAACACAACGGTTGAGTGAAATTCACAGGTTTGAAATGTAATATATAACGAATACAAGTCATCATAAGTGGTAATATTGAAAACTTTACAATTATCAGGAATAACACAGTATATTGCCCTAAGCTCTGAACCAAACATTAACAATCGAAGTCAATTTATCGACTTGAAGGAACAACTGTCCTTAAGGAAAGGTAACTTGCCAAAGTTATCCTTTGTTCTCAAATATAGTGCGTTTTGCCCATGTCGGGTATACACAACGGGAGACGGTCACCCCAATAGATTATCCACCATATTCTCGTTCACTCGCAATGTGACTAATGGTTCTGATTAAGAAATATTGGCAGTGAAGGCAAACTTAGGCAATAATATATCAGGATAGCATACAGTTGTAAAACACTTGTATTCACGGTTTATAGCATGTATCTCCCCACGGGATTTAGAAAACATGTAAAGGTGGGACTATGAACTCACCTTATCATGGTGGTTGATTGATTTGAAATTTAATTCAAATGAGAGTAAACAGCCTCGTCACGTGTCAACCTGAGGGTAATTTGTCAAGTCTTTAGTCGATTGGTTTATACATAAACTTATTTCATAAAGTTTAACGGTTTTTGGTTTGATAACTTTGAAAATATCGTATCACTGTTCGGGCTATCATTATCCAGAGGTCATGTAGTAAATTTTTGAGGAGTAGGACATTTAATGTAAATTCAGCAAACTCGTCAAAAAGTTATCCTAAATGAAACCCCTCACATGAAACTCCCTAGTAACGTGGATACGTTATAGATTAAATGATAAGGTTTTATCTTTTTATGTTTCTTCAAAAGCTAGCGGATGATAAATTATGTTAAATATATAACATAATTGATTTTATAGTGTTTCGATCGACGAATGATAACGACAAATGTGTCGGGTTTTATTCAAATCGGTCTTATAATAATATAAGTAATTTTTATAATTAATATAAATAATATGAATTTGAAAATCATTGAGAATATGTAAATAACAATATTTACCTTTTTATATATATAATATTTTTTATTATATAATATATATATATATTTATATATATTATATATATTTACAAAATTAACCCTTTAATTATATTTTTAAAACATTAAACCTTTAACTTTCAAGTATGACAAAACAACCCCTGAAGTTTAACTTTAGGATAATTACATTTTCAGCCCCTCTAGTTATATAGTTTCTAAAATTACAATATATACCCCTTTGCATGAAAACATTTGCGAATTAAGTCCAAAAACCATAATATTGATATTTTTGATTTAGAAATAAATTTTGCAGATTATAGCTTATTACTTTAAGCTAAAATGAGTAACTTTTATGAGCATATAGCTTATGAAAGTGCTTGTGAGCCTTAAAAATCAAAATGTGGTTCGTTTGTTTAAAATGCTTTAACTGATGGGTTTTAAGGCTTTAAGATTAGTTTTCAAGCTTATAGAAATGATAAATGAGGCTTATTGGAAATGCTATTATAACAGCTTATGGATTATAGCTTGTTAGATACATGAAAAGAGATTTTTAGGGTTTTTAGAGTGAGTTTGGTTTAGGAAAACCAAATGAGTAAGCTTTAGGGTTTAAGGGCTGATTTCATGAGATCATAAGGATGTATAGGAGCTAATGTATAATCTAAAACAATACAAGAGTTTATAGAACACGGTGAAGACTTACAAAAGCTTGAATGGGTCGAAATTGATGAAATGGGTCGAACACTCTAAGTTATGAATCAAAGACTTATTTCTTCTTAAATATTGGCTTCTACTTAGCTTAAACCTTCTTTCTTCTCTTCTATGGCATGGCTAGAATATGATTTTAAGGTAGTATGAAGTTTTGATGGTGAATTGAAAGTGTATGTATGTATGCGTGTATATATAGTGTAAAGAAAAGAGTATTGCCCAAGTTTACTTGGAGTGGTGACCAAGTTAAGTGGAGTGGTGGCCAAGGTGCTGTAGAGTAGTGACCAAGTAATAGCTAGGGTGCAAGGAGGTGATTCATGGAGCTACTTGAGGTGCTTGAGGTGCTTGGTTTTTAGGTTAGAACTAGTTTTAGGTGTTTAGGGTTTTCGTCTAGGTTTAGGTTAGAATTAGGGTTTTGTTTAGGGTTAAGATTAGGGTTTTAGAATGATTTAGGGTTTAGTTTCTTGGTTTAGAAGTTGTGCTTTAAGTGTTGTAACTTGTGTTAAAGTGGTGGTAAGAAATAAACATGATTTTGGAGGGAAAATGACCTAGTTTGAATTCTATGCATGTTTAACTTGTACTTTGAGCTTTAGGGAGTTATACATTGGTTTTGGAAGGAATTAATATTCAAAAGTTATGCATTATACACTTGTATACATGTCTCGCAAGCTTGAACATTCACTTTATATGTAAACATTTCATATAATTAGGATGTTGATATAAACGTTAACGTTTGAAATCCGTTTTGTAATAACGTTTTGAAAAGTAAGTTAAATAGATAACGTATGATAAAATAGAGTTTAAAACATATTGATTGGCATATTATAATGTTTACTGGCTATAAACGTTGATGAAATTGGCATAGGTAGGTTGCGTGAGCTCGTTTACTTAGGTTATGCAAGTTACGTTGCATAATAGGTGGAATAAAGAAAAAATATTCCTGTGAAAATGGTTGTACTTAATTTAATAAGTAGATATTACATTGATGACAATTGTATCTATATTAATAGATGTATAATTACATTGATGAAAATTGTGGGTTGTTATAACCAGGGTGAATATTCTCAGTGGCGTGAAAGGTTTATGAACCACATTGAAGAGTATATTGATGGTGAATTATAAATGCGTTTGATTACTCATGGTGAACAACCTTTGCCAGTTGTTACTTAAGTATCACTTGTTGGAACTACTCCAAATGCGCCTCTTGTTCTTAAGGATCAAAAATTATGGACTGCTGAAGAGAAAAGGATTTAGAAGATTGACCGTCTTGCAAGGTCTCTTTTGATTCTAAGGCTTCCAAATGACATTTATTCTCTTATCGACAGCAACGATATTGCTTAAGAGTTGTGGGATGCACTTGGAAGGCATATGTGTGGTTTTGAATATGGTGAACAAGATAGGAAAGCTGCAATTTTGTATGAGTATGAGACATTTAAAGCTGCTGAGGGAGAGCAATTACTTGATATTTATCATTTTTACTTACAAGTGATTAATGATTTAAAGAAATTTGGGTATAAGAAAGATAATTGTGAATTGAATTACAAGTTCTTGAACAATATGCTACCAAAATGGAAACAATTTGGTACACTAATGAGACAAACAAAGAACTTAATGGATATGATCATTGATGATCTTTACAACATTCTGAAGCAAAACCAAGGTGATGCGAAAGACGCAGTGGGCATTAAGAAGAGAGCATTTGTTGTTACTTCGATCCATTAGCGTTGGTAGCCGAGAAAACAAAAGGGAGTAAAGGCAGAGAGAAAGTTGTAGTTCACTCATATTCAAAAGAAAGTGATGACTTTTTAGGATATATCTATTGTTGGTATATTTATTGTTGGTATAGTTTGTGTTCTTTCAGTATAATTGTATAACTTTTTTACACTAAATTAGTATTAATCATTTAGAGAGTAGAGTTGAGATCCTCAAAAAACAAGGGAAAAACAAAACAAATGGGTTAATCCTAACCACTCATTTTTTCATCATCCACTTTTCCATCTTTTTCTTAAAACTCAAATATCTAGCAAACGATAAATCGTTAAACGAAAAAAAATACACCATCGCGACGAGTATTTTTTTTATCTTTCTATAGAGGGGCACTTATATATACTTTCGACGAACTTTTTTCGAATTTTTTTTTCAATCATTTTTTTTTGTTTCTAACGCCTTGCTAGTAGCCTTTTATTAATGTAAAAATCTTTTGTCGTTAAAAGAAAGTATATTATCATAGAGTGCATTTCTTTAGTAAAAGAGTTAACAACATTAAAGATAAAGGTATAGTATCGACCCATGAGGTGAGATCCATAAAGAACATGGTCATCTTAAAGAACAAATGGGTGAATCCTAACCACTCATTTTTTCATCATAATAAAAAAACCCACTTTCCACCTTTTTCTTAAAACTCAAATATCTAGCAAACGATAAATCGTTAAACGACCAAAAATACACCATCGTGACGAGTATTTTTTTATCTTTCTATAGAGGGGCACTTTTATATACTTTTGACGAACTTAAATTTTTTTTTCAATCACGTCTGACAAAATCACATGTGATTTTAAGAAATCACATGTGATTGTGATACAAATCACATGTGATTTTTTCAGACGTGATTGAAAAAAAATCGGGAAAAAAGTTCGTCGAAAGTATCGCGACGAGTATTTTTTTTATCTTTCTATAGAGTGCACTTCTATATACTTTCGACGAACTTTTTTTCCGAATTTTTTTTTCACTCACGTCTGAAAAAATCACATGTGATTTGTATCAAAATCACATGTGATTTCGTAAAATCACATGTGATTTTTTCAGACGTGAATCAAAAAAATAATCGAAAAAAAAGTTCTTCGAAAGTATATAGAAGTGCCCCTCTATAGAAAGATGATTTAATTCTCGTCGCGATGGTATGTTTCGTTTTGCGTAACGATTAACGGTTTGTGAGATATTTAATTTTAAAAAAATAGGATGAAAGTGAATTTTTTAATTAAATAAAAATAAAAATTAATATAAACCATTAGATGAAAATAAAATGGATGGTTGAGATGAAGTGGATTGTTCTTTGATTAGATAGTGTTCTACATAGAACTTTTCTCATCGACCCATATCTTTATAAACAGTTTGTTGCTTTTGAGTATTCGTTAAAGTGGTAACAATATTATGTCAAGCAAAATTTAATGTACAACAATCAAAACATATTTCAAAATCCGAAACAACTATACATTAACAATTAGAAAACAAATAAGAAGGGACTACTTTACTTTGCAATCAGTTATGCTTATATGCAGGTTTACTATAATATAATTAGAGTAAGTTATAACTCAACTGGGCTAGCTCAGTTAGCCACCAAAGGTGTCTTTGAGGAGGTTGTTACCACATGCGAGAGGTCTCAGGTTCGAGTCTCTTCGTGGGGGGTTTCCTTCAAGGTGAGAATCTGTGGGCTTCTGCCCCATAGATGCGTCGATTCAAGGTTGGCAGGGACTACCTTCTGGGTATGTACTGTGGAATCGAATCACTAATTATTATTCGAGGCTGGCAGAGACTACCTTCTGGGTAAGTACCGTGGAATCGAATAACTAACTTAGTAGCTGTACTAACTCGCCGTTCCAAAAAAAAATTAGAGTAAATTATATAGTTCGTCCTTGTGGTTTGGGCGAAATCACTATTCTCGTCCCTCGATTTTCATTTTTGCATTGTGCGTCTTTATAATGAAGTTTCATAACACCAATCGTCCTTATCACTAACATGATTCATCCATGTGGTATGGGTGAATCACTACCCACGTCCCTCGGATTATAGTTTTAAGGACGAATAATGTTAAGAAACATCATTATAAGGACTCACAATGCAAAAATGAAAGTCGAGAGATAAAAGTAATGATTTCGCTCAAACCACATAGACAAACCATGTAATTTACTCATATAATTAAGTTCTATGTAAAAAACAGTACACTTCAAACAGCACAACATCTGTGTTTTTTTCTATTCTACATGCATACTTGATTTATTTGGCTTTTATATCCCAATAATCAATATATAATTATGCAACTTATATTAGATCGATCGACGTGCAAAAGAATAACCTTAACTTACACTAATTAGGTGGTGTCAACTTATGGCGTGCCCATATACATAGGTCTGACTGTTTGCTCGGCGTTAACTTATAGACTAGACGTGACCCTTTTCCAAAAACCGCATTTTTAGCAGCATTAAGTTGTTTCAATTCTTGCAAAGCGGTACGAGTTGTGCTTGAAACCAGAACCTATATCACGAAAGTATTCCAATTCCCGAAATTTATCTATTTATGTTGTTTTTTTGCATAAGTGGTATATCAAATTACAAGAAAGTCAGTTGGGCCGTTTTTGAGGGTGTGCAAGGTGGGCTGCCGCACAAAGCCTCAAAATTTTTAGGGGCCTCAAAAATTGTCCCGTTAACAATTATATGCATATGTACACTTTTAGAAGACAGGTGCGGGACGGAGTTGAGAGTCAACAATGGACCGAGCTTCTCGCTTTATATAATTCGGTCAGTTTTTCCCCTTTAGATGATCGATGGTATTGCGATCTTAATGGCGAAGGTTTGTTTCGTGTGAAGGATATTCGCTTGGCCATTGATGAGATGTTTTTCTTCTCTACCCGGTTTGAATGAGGTCACCAGATGGGTGAATTTTGTCCCGATCAAGGTAAACGTCTTGGTGTGGCGCGCTCGTCTTGACCGGATTCCAACAAAAATCAATCTTATCAATAGAGGGATCTCGTTAGACTCTGATTTATGTCCGATTTGTGGCATTCTTTCAGAAAATACCAATCATATTTTCTTCAGGTGTGAGCTTTTTAGGGCTATTGGTAGGAAAATATGCAAGTGGTGGAATATAAATTGGTCGGATATGTCTTCTTTTGCCGATTGGGATTCTTGGTTTGCTGGCATTCGGATATCGGGCAAGGCTAGAAGGTTGTTGGAAGGAGTTTTTCTTAGTTCGTGGTGGTCTATATGGTCCTTTCGTAACAGGTGCATATTTGATCTTTCTCCGCCGAAGCGTTCCACGTTGTTTGACGATATTGTCTCGGTTTCGTTTCTTTGGTGTGCTAACCGATGTTCTAGTTATATTTCTCATGAAAACTGGTTTAAAACTCCTTATTTAATTTCCTTGTAATGTTTCTAGCGCCTTGCTAGTTTTTAATAAATCTTGCCGTTCAAAAAAAAAAATTTTGTCTTGAGCCATTAGTTGTTTTCCAACAGATACATCTTCTGGCATACCTTTTTCTTGAGCCATTAGTTGTTTTTCCAGCAAGGAAAATACTTCTTTCTACCCATAGCTTTGTCTTGATGCCTTATGTTCTTTACATGATCAATTCCCTGCCAGTCTCCCAGAAATCTGGTCATCCTTATCTAATTTGCATTTGTTCTCTTTTCCTTTTTCATACACAGCCTCTATATCCATTTTGAATTGATGTTCCTAAATAAGTTAATATCTGGTTACTCATTATCCAAACACCTCTTAAAATTCATAGCAGTTGCATAAATTTATTAAAAGTGAAAATAGTATAAGTTAGTACATTACCTCGTCTGATGATTCATCCCTTAAACCTTGTAATAACATAGTGTTAGAACCTCTACCTCTTTTGCTGATCTTTCTAAACTCTTTTGATTTGCACCACCCCTAGACCCTTGATGCTAAAGCACAAGACTTTTGGTAGGTCTGCCTCTTTTTTAGGAATCAAAAGACACTTGCCTTTATTTGTTCATGTTGAAGCAGTTGTAGCATGTGATGGCATAATGTTAGAATCTGCACTAGTGTTTGAACCAGGTGTAGCATGTGATGGCATAGTGTTAGAACTAAATATGGTGTAGGAGGTGGTGGCATAGTGTTAGAACCAGATGGTGGTGGCATAGTGTTTGAAGTAGATGGTGATGGTCTATGAGGTGGTGGCATAGTGTTTGAAGTAGATGGTGTAGGAGGTGGTGGCATAGTGTTTGAAGTAGATGGTGTAGCAGTGTGAGATGGCATGCTGCTTGATAGGGCCTCATAAAACATAATACCTTTTGACATCAAATAGGCAGGTTTTGGTCTTTCTTGATTAGTGCATCTTGTATTGTTGTATCCTGTTTTCCAACACTTGTGGCAATGCATAACTCTACCACCCTAAGTAACTGCATGGTCCTCATCTTTTGTAGGATGTCTAATTCTCCTTTTTCTAGGCCTCCCAGGCATCTTTCTCTTAACAAGAGGTAATGATGGTGGTTGACTAGTTGGTTTCCAAAACTTTTGTCCATAAACATGATTGATTGAAAAATAATAGGCTTCATACCACTTACATTAAGAATACCATTCATCAACTCCCAAATCTGGATTCATCTTCATGTGCATATACCCAGCATGGCATGAACACAAAAGTTCCCACTTTTTTTTTATTTTTTCTTTTTTTTTTTTTTTTTTTGTTGATTTCTTGCTTCTTTTTTTTCTTGTTTTTTTTTTTCTTATTTTCTTTTTTTTTTTTTTTTATTTTGTTATTTTTTTTTTTTCTCTTTTTTTTTTTTGTTTTTTTTTTTGCTGTGTTTTTTTATTTTTTTTTTTTTTTTTTAATGCCACATGTCGCAGACACATTTCATTTAGGTGTAGGTTAACACTAAAAAGAATGATCTCCCCTTTTTCACCTCTACCATTTATAACTCACTTGGAAACACTAACAATGCTGTTTGAAATTAGTAAGGATGTGTGAGTTCAAATCATAAATTATCAAATGTAAATAAGGGATATAAAAGTTGATATCATATACCTATGAATATTTTTGTTGTATTCCAGCTATCTTCTAACTGATGGTGCGATTGAGTCCTTATTGTTAAAAGCTAGTATTTTCATGCACCACATCTTTTGCATTAGATAAACCCTAATGTCCTCCAACATGGTTATTAGTGGTTTTCCTCTAGCTCCTAGAATCCTTGAGTTAAAACTCTTTGAAATCCCATTCTCAAAAGTTGCACTACATCTGTCCATCTCAAAATATGCTCTGCACCATGAAGTAGGATTCCTTTCCACCAACCATTCATGTGCCTTCTCATCTAACATCTTGATTTATTCTATTTTTTTGTAAAAAGACTATCTCTATTGATATTGCAGCAGCAGCCCGGAAAAGCCTCTTAAACTATAACCCATTCCATCTCTTCTTGAAATTGGCATAAATGTGTCTGGTACACTGTATGTGCTTAGCATTGGGTAACCAGTCTGCAACAGCTTGAATCAATCCATAACAATAGTGAGTAAGGCAAGTAGTTAAAATAATAATAAGGGAATAATATTAACAGAATTGACAAATATTACAGTTCTATACATACCTTATGTCCATCTGATATCATACTGATGCCTCCTCCATTTCCCAGATTCAAGTCATCCTTAAGTAATGATAGAAACCATCAGCAATTCTGATTCTTTTCAACTCCAACAATAGCCCAAGCTATTGGGAACATCTGGTTATTTGCATTTCTGCCCATGGCAGTTAAAAGTTGCCCCTTGCATATATGGGTCAAAAAACAACCATCCAAACCAATAATCTTCCTAAACCTTCTGCCATCCATGTTTACCACATGAAAAACAAACATAAAACCTCTTACAGTAAAGTTTTCCATCCTCATCATTCACTCCAGTCTTTAATTCACATGTAAAGCATGGATTTTTGTTTAGAATTGCTTGCTTATACTGCCATAGCTTACTATAGTGTTCTACTTGTTGGAAATTTAGTGCAATTATAGGAATTGGATCATACTTAGAAATGGGTTTGGAGGTACGAAGTGTACACCCATCAAGTCACTGATTTTCCCTGACTCTTTTAGTAGTTTGATTAAATGGGTGGTTATTTGCTTATTTAAGTGGCAGATTTGACTGCATTAATTGACCATATTTAATTTGGTCATGAAATCATTATTCCTAAATTATGGAGGATAATTGATTTGACTGCATTAATTGACCATATTTAATTTGGTCATGAAATCACTAATTCCAAAATTATGGAGGATAATTATGAAAGAGATTAATTGGCCATTAATCTCTCATTAATTCCATTATTAGGTTTTGAGAAAATCCCCTATAAATAGGGATCACAATTGCATGGAAAATACATATAAAACAAAAACACATAGAAACGCAGGGTTCTTGATTTGTGCCTAGAACAAGAACAAACACTTGGTTTTATCCCAAGGAGGAATTCGTGATACCCAGGCATAGGGTCGAATAATCTTCTTTGGAAAGTGATTACATGACTTCAAGTGATATCCGGTAACCATATTTGGTAATTAGCTAGGCTATTGATTGTCTTCACACTGATCTGGGATCTACTACAACCAACAATCAAAGAAGATTATTTTGTGATAATCAATGGCTACTGCTGCTATGAGTGTGGTGTATCTGTTGACTACTCCTATTCCTGAAGATGGTGGTGATGATCCAACCGTGAAACATGTCATGAAGAGGAATAAGTGGGATAATGATGACTATGTTCGCAGAGGTTTAATCCTCAAAGGTATGTCTGATCTTTTATTTGATATTCAACAAATTGTTGAATCTAGAAAAGAACTATGAGATTCCTTGGAGGCTAAATATATGGTTGAGGATGCATCAAGTAAGAAGTTCCTTGTTAGTAATTTCACAAATTACAAAATAACTGATTCAAGACCAGTTATGAAACAACACAATGAACTTTTTGGTATACTTGGTAGATTTACACAACATAAGATGAACATGGATGAGGCTATTCAGGTCTCTTGTATCATTGATAAACTCCCTCCTTCTTAGAAAGATTTCAATCATACCTTGAACCATAAGAAGGAAGAGTTAACTCTTGTTGAGTTGGGCAGTCATCTGCGCATGAGGAGTCCCTCAGGGCGCAGGATAGTGACAAGCCAAAAGGAAACAAGGTTTTTGGTCCATAGTAATTTGACGTGGTTGTGTAGATCTTAGATTAAGTTCTGGAAAGATTGTTTCCTTGTTTAATAATTTGCATGTTTCTAATATTAGAAATAATTTGATTTCAAGTGGCATTTTGAATAATTGTGGTTATAATCAAGTAACTAAAATCTGATAAATTTGTTTTGTCTAAACATGGTGTGTTTATTGGTTTTGTCTAAACATGGTGTGTTTATTGGTTTTGGCTATTTGTGTAATCAAATGTTCAAGCTTAATATTGGTAAATTAGCCTTTATGTCAACCTTTAAACTGAATGATTCAATCACAAGGTTTGTTAGATTGGGCAATGTCCACTTTAATAATAATATGCAAGATATGTCTAAGGATGGGTTAATCCTTCTTTTGACATGGACACTGAAAAATGTAAAACTTAAAACTGATGATTTGGGAGTTGATCTATAGTTACCATGTGATTTGAATGTTATTCCCTTATTAGGGAATAAGAAATACTTTGTGACATTTATTGATGATGCTTCTAGGTTTTGCTATGTTAGTTTATTACATACTAAGGATGAAGCATTAGATAAACTTAAAGTATTTAAAACTGAAGTTGAATTACAACAAGGGTCCTTGATCAAAAGATTCAGGACTAATAGGGGAGGTGAGTACATGGATACTCTGTATTTTTAGTCTATTAGTATTATCCATGAAACGACTGTCCCCTATACTCCACAACAAAATGGTATATCTGAAAGGAAAAACAGGGTACTGAAAGAAATGGTTAATTCCATAGTGTCCTACTCAGGACTGAGTGAAGGGTTCTAGGGTGAAGCTATGTTAACAGCTTGCTACTTATTAAATAAGGTTCCCAATAAAAGGAACAGGATTATCCTTTATGAACTCTGGACTAAAAGGAAACCAAACCTGAATTACCTCAGGGTTTAAGGGTTGTAGGGCAGTTGTAAGACTCCCTGATCTAAAGCTAAAAATTTAGGTGAAAGAGGCATTGAATGCATCTTTGTTGGATATGCTGAGCATTCCAAGGATTTTAGGTTCTATGTCATTGAGCCTAATGATTCAGATTTAATTAACTCTATAATTAAATCAAGGGATGCTATCTTTGATGAGAATAGATTCTCATCAGTCCCTAGACCAAGTCTTAGGATTCCTGATGGAACTGAAGACATTGGTGATTCAGTGGTCCCTGAAGAGGTCACTAAAGAGGTTGTTCAGCAACCTGGACCTGAGCTTAGAAAAAGCAAAAGGAATAGGACTCCAAAGGATTTTAGACCTGAATTTCAATTATACTTAGTTGAAGGAACAAGGGATGAGGTCTCTGACCAACACTCCTATTGCTTTAATGTTGAGGATGACCCTAAAACATTTGATGAAGCAATGAAGTCCAAGGATGTTACTTTCAGGAAAGAGGCAATTAATGATGAGATGGACTCTATCATAGGTAACAACACTTAGGTGTTGGCTGATCTGCCTCCAGGTTGCAAACCTCTTGGTTGCAAATGGATCTTCAAAAGAAAACTAAAGGTAGATGGAACTATTGAAAAGTTTTAGGTAAGGCTGGTCATCAGGGCTTTAAACAACAGTCAGGGATAGACTACTTTGATACTTATGCTCCAGTGGCACGTATCAGTACCATAAGACAAGGTGTGTAAACTGATTAAGTGTCTTTATGGACTAAATCAGGCACCTAAGCAATGGCATCAAAAATTTGATGAAGTAGTTTTGTCTAATGGTTATTTACTTAACCAAGCTGACAAATGTGTATATAGCAAATTTGATGAATCTGGTAAAGGAGTCATCATTTGTCTATATGTTGATGACATGCTGATCTTTGGCACTGACCAAGTTCAGGTTGACTTGACAAAGGAATTTTTGTCATCAAAGTTCTCTATGAAGGACATGGGGGAGGCTGATGTTATCCTTGGCATAAGGATTAAACATGAAAGTAATGGAATAGCAATTTCTCAGTCTCATTATATTGAGAAGGTACTGAAGAAATTCAATTACTTTGATTGCACTCCAGTGAGTACTCCTATGGATACAAGTGAGAAGCTGATGCCCAATAATGGTCAGGCTGTATCTCAACTTGAGTATTCTAGGGTGATTGGCTGCTTGATGTATGCCATGACTTGTACAAGGCCTGACATTGCATTTGTTGTGGGTAAACTGAGTAGGTATACTAGTAATCCTGGTACTCAGCACTGGCAAGCAATTCAGCGGGTACTGAAGTACTTAAAGAAAACCATGGACTATAGATTGACATATACTGGTTATCCTTCAGTGTTGGAAGGTTACACTAATGCAAGCTGGATCAGCAACACTAAGGACAATTCGTCTACAAGTGGCTGGGTATTCCTGCTTGGTGGTGGTGTAATTTCTTGGGCTTCCAAGAAGTAAACTTGCATTACTGGTTCAACAATGGAATCTGAATTTGTGGCTTTAACAACTGCTGGTAAGGAAGCTGAATGGTTGAAAAACTTGCTCCTTGAGATTCCATTATGGGTCAAACCTATAGCACCTATTTCACATGTATTTACATATCATCCCAAGGATGTGCTTGGAACCTGCTGAAAAAGAGGATGAAGTCTTTACTTCTCAATGGTTAATTTCTTTAAAAAAGTGCTTAGCAGGAGCATTAATAAAGAGGAACCACCTATGCAAATGTTGAGGTTTTGCCGCTTCAGGGAGCATGGACTTTGGCTCTTATAACATTTATGAATTGGATATGGACACATGGTTTGTATAGTGTCAGGGGTTTCTTATGTGTATGAAAACTTATGTGTATTTTATATTCAGGTATTCAAATGGGTTGAAGGGTTCAATTCTTAGAACACCCTGATTCTCGAATATTTGAACGTGTAATTTACTAAGATGGAAATTCAATCCTCAGTACATTTTCATTTATGCACTTGTTTTGTTTAATGTTTAATTTTCATGCAAAGGAATTGTACTAAATTGGGGAGGATTGTTAGAAATTTAGTGCAATTGTAGGAATCGGATCATACATGGAAATGGGTTTGGAGGTACGAAGTGTACACCTATTAAGTCACTGATCTTCCCTTACTCTTTTAGTGGTTAGATATAAATGGGTGGTTACAAACATTTAATTGGTAGGTTTGACTACATTAAATGTTGTGTAACAACTTTTGTCTATTTAAGTGGCAGATTTGACTGCATTAATGACCATACATTTAATTTGGTCATGTAATCACTAATTCCTAAATTATGGAGGATAATTATGAAAGAGATTAATTGGCCATTAATCTCTTATTAATTTCATTATTAGGTTTTGAGAAAATCCCTATAAATAGGGATCACAATTTCATGGAAAAATACACAAAAAACAAAAACACATAGAAACGCAGGGTTCTTGATATGTGCCTAGAACAAGAACAAAACTTGGTTTTATCCAAAGAGGTATTCGTGATACCCAGGCATAGGGTCGAATAATCTTCTTTGGAAAGTGATTACACGACTTCAAGTGATATCCGGTAACCATCTTTGGTAATTAGCTAGGTTATTGATTGTCTTCACCCTGATCTAGGATCTACTACAACCAACAAAGCATGCACGTATGTTCGTGGAAGAGTGCACATATGTTCTTGGAAAAGTGCATACGTGTTTTTAGAAGGGTACTCATATGTTCTAATAAATTTGATGAGAAAGTGAAGCGTGCATGTATGTCCTTGGAAGCGTGCATGTATGTTCTTGGAAGCGTGCACACATGTTTTTGAACGACGTACACATTTATATTTAACAAGATACGTTTATATTTGAATTGTATTTCATTTTATATCAAATTTTGTATACCATTTATGTTTTTAGCTTGTTATAAAATTCGATGATATATATATATATATATATATATATATATATATATATATATATATATGTTTTTGTTTTTGTTATAAATTTCCAACATTAAAGAACGTACATTAGACACGTAGGTGCAATTACCAATTAAAGCAAAATAAGTGTGATGTCTAAACAATTGTATACAAGAAACATATATGTAAACTTACGATATTTTAAAAATACATATGCACCAGATTTTTCTGGAAAAATCTATGTTGAAAAAAAAAGTACAAAAAAATGCTGAAAAAGAAGGAAAAAAATTAATTCCGAAAATTAAGGTTTACAAAAAAGTTGTTTTAATTAAAAAAATTCAAAAAAGAAAGTGAAAATGTGTTTTACCATTATACCCTTTTTAATTAATTAAAAATATTTCATAATACTTAATTCTTATTGGTCTAAAATAGTTTTGTAAAGTTCTGCACATAAAATAGGTTCTCAATATAACGCGATATATATATATATATATATACTAGTTGCAAAGCCCGCCCGATGGGCGGGCTTGTTTTGTGAATATCGTTTACAAAAAATTAAGTAAAGATAAATCAACTATAAACATACAGAATTATTTATTGAATGCATTAACAACGAAAAGAAATGTAAACTAAATGTTTATATATAAGGAACCCTTTCTTGGTATCCTTCGGTTACGGGTTAGGAATCCATGTAACCTTGTGCAATTCACCACACCGCTGATCAATAAACTCATGGTTTTTGTGACGTAAGTTTCCGAATGATCAAATAATACTTGCATAAGTATGAGATCCACCCACTTTGGATACTAATGTCCTTTAACAAAAAACATAATTTAGTAAAACTCCAAAATTGAAACTTTGAATAATAAAAGTATAAGTTAGTATAACTCCAAACTCGAGACTTTAGCAATAAAGAACAAACCATCAACTACCAAGTAACATGAAAATGAGCATTCATATCCTAGTATTGTTTGCCCCTCATGCAAAGAGGTTGTAATTTGCACACATAAGTATAATATATAGGTATTAGGGTAAGGTAATTTAAAAGGGTTTACATGTATAATACCTTGGCCCTCTTGCATTCACCTTCCATTGTGTAAGTTTTCTTTGTCCCGGTTTGTCCGAAGGCAAAAATGGTGCAAGTGAAAACTTCTAAAACTTCATTTACAATTGGAATAACAGCTTGTTCAAAGACTCGCTAGTGAGCTTTCCACACCAAGGTAACAGTTGCATTCAATCTGTGGTTAATCGGTACACCATAGATCTTAGCCATCAATTCAATACGAATAATAATCTCAAAGAAGTCAAAATTCAAAATACCTCAGTATAGTTCAGTCCAAGAGTGAATCAAGCCCACTGATGTTTCTTCCTAAGCCTACAACTTCTTGACTGACTTTAGCAGGTTGTTTGACTTGGGCAAGAATTTAGCCTTCTCCTAAATGATTGGAGTCCTGCTCATACCTCGTAGATGTGGTGTGTTGCGTCTTGGATATATAGAAGGAAACATTGTTTGTCACTTTAATCCCGCGTTGATGATAATCTATTGTGAGAGTATCAAATATTGCCATCCATTGAAGCAGACTTTGTGTAGTGACCTTTGGTGATATTGCAGTGATTATGAAAGGATCTTGATTAGCACATAAATTAGCCTTTGATTACAGTATTGTCATTTTAATCATTACATAGTTTCCAAACCTGAAAATATAGTACTTATAAATGAGTCAATTTGTGGTGTGTTTTATCATAAAGACGTAAATGAGATAACTTAGTCAATAAATAAATAGCTCTAATGATAACCAGCCAAATTACTAAAACAAACTTAAAGTTGATTTGTTTATACATACAACTTTCTAAACACATATCGATGAAATGGCTAGCCTTTTCTAGAATCTTTTTCCATGTAAGCTGCCGGTTTTCTTGTAATGCTAAAGAAACGCTGGTATATCAATACCATCCGGGTTCCTCACAGCTTCAGTAACATCAATCACTGCAATGATCTTAACATTAAGTTCATGAACCAGCCTAGCAACCCAAGATCCAACATTACCAAATCCTTTTAAATGTCAACAACTATTGTCACCAAAATAAAATCTTGTGTAACATTAGCTTCAAATATGTTTTGAGAAAAACTAATCGTGTAACTGAATAACAAAAGTTGAACCTTCAATTAACTTCCCGTGGCCAGCAAGTAATGCTTCTGTGGCAATAACAACACCACGGCCATTTGTCGCCTCTCTTCCCACCTATCCTCCAAGAGCCTGTTAATAAAGGAGAAGACATAGTTTATATATATAGTGATGCTAATATGTTCCATATTCATATTATAATTACTCAAAATTAACTTTCCTGTGACAATAACAGGCGAGTAACCATGGTATTTCAAGTACTCGTCAGACACGATCTGTCAATTTCCCGAAACAGTTAGTAAGGAATTCCTAACTGAAATTATGTTATAGAATAAATCAGGCTTCGTGCTATTTATAGGCAAATCATGCAAGTTAAATTATTCTAGCTTAATGTTTATTCATTTGGACGGGGAAAGTGATATGGTAGAAGAATTGTATCATCAGTTTTTTGTATCCTTTGAGTTTGGTTTAGTAATAAATTTTTCTTTTTCATTACTTGAACTAAGGTTACAATACAGTTAAAAACAATCACATCACGATACCGACAATGATACTTAAATTAAAACAAGATTCTTAAATGAAAACACGATACTTAAACAAAAAGACAATACTTCAACTAAAACGATAACCTCATAGAAACAACATTTATATTATCCTATAGTTGGTGATCATCAAAAACCTTTTCAGACATGCTGTGCGCCTGCAAGACTCGTGCCTGCCCGCGATCATCTGCCTTGCCATTCGCATGTCCGCTCCAATTAGCCTCTATAAAATTTCCCTACCATGGTCGACAAGAGGATTATCAGGCTGTGAACCCAGCCTGATTATTTCAGACCTACGTAGTCGTATTTTTCTAAAAATCGAGTAAAAAGAGGTGTCAACATATCCTCTTCAAAGCGACTCCATATCCAATCTTCTCCGGATTTTCATAATGACCCTTGGTACTCTACATCATTTGAGTGAAGTTGCCATACTCTTGTTCAATAGGGAGTTGATAGATTATTTAAATTTAGGGGTATTTGGAAAGAAGGATATTTAGGGGTACTTATAAGTGTAGATGTTTACAAACCTCCAAATTTAGCAAGTCGACTAGTGATTGATTTGTGTAAATATTTACGTGATGACAGAAACAACTATCAACATTAACTAAGGGTTGTATCTCTCCTAATGATATATACTTCTACAGCACAAACGATACTAAAACACAGCTACTGCGCAGTTGTTCATATTGTTGTATAACATTAAACTACATAGAGGCCTAAGTACTTTAATGCATCAATTACGACATGACTTTTAGCACGACTGATAGCTCAGCAGCATCGACAGTCCCCCATTTCAAGAGCCAAAATCTGTGAGATATTGCGACATAGCTTAGATTACAATGTCTCATAGGAGGGTGGTCTAGAACGCTGAGCGAGCAGACCTAATCACATTAAGTAGTTCTAATTAATTCGCATTCAACGACATGACATATATCCGTACATTCTCCATAGCGACTGGTGGAGTTGATATATTTATACATAGACGTACATATACATTAAGTTGCTAAATTAATTACATTGATACATACATATATCCGATTTACCCAGAGCTACTGGTGGTTGGGTCGTTTCATGTCATATACACAATTCACAATAGAAACGACCTATTCATTAAGTTCTATTAATAACGTTGAGACATGACAATATGCTTCTGCAGTATTACATATACAGAGACCCCATCAGTTGTGTAGGTACAATGGAGCACAAGAGTGATAGATTTAAGTATCCTTATGCAATACAAGAGCGACCTATAATTATGTTCTATTATTACATTGACAGGACATATATACCGTATTACCAGAGTGACAGGTTGTTGAGTTTCTTCATATTACATAGAGCGACCATATACATAAGAATTTCTACTAATTACAGTTGACATGACATATATCCAATTACCCAAAGCAGACTAGGTGTTAAGTATCGATACGGTAATGAGAGAGGTAATCGAGCACATAAAAGAAAAATAGCAATAGAAATACCATCCGTGTTCCACACTAGCACCATAACGGTCCCTCGAGCATGCACCTGATCTAAACCTAAGTCGTAAACCAATCACTACTCAACCCAGATCCCAACCTGCTCCAATCCCCTTAAAGCCAACAATATATTTATCACCAAATCACATCTAATGATCCCATTAGCACTAAAATATTTTTTGAGAAAAAACAAATCATGTCACTGGATCACAACAAGTTGAACCTTAATTACCATTCTGATGGTCAGCAATAATGCACTGCTTCAAAAACAACACCAAACGGCCAGTGTGACGTCCTCTCTTCCCACCTATCCTCCACAGTACTACCTGATCATAAAGATATGACACAGTTTATAACATACTATGATCGCTACAAAGTCTTCCAATATATCAGAATAAACTAACACTTAATATAGCTTTCTGTGCGCAAATAGCAGGAGAGAAACCATGGTAATATACCAGTACACTCCATATCCACGACACGGTCCAGTCACTTTCCCCTAACATTTAGTAAGCAACATTTCCAAACTTAGCGAATTTTTGTATAGAATAAATGCAGGCATCGACCAATACTATCAGCGAATAAATCCTGCAAGTCATAAGTTCTATAGCATATAATGTTTGGCAAATGTACTGACGTGGAACGACTGTATACAAACCTTAGACGAATTGGTTGCCATATAAGATGTTGTCAACGTCAACAGTTACTCCCATAAAATGATGCATCTTTTGAGCTACACACTATTACCGGCGATTAATGCTAACAACGGATAGATACGTTCTTCCGAGTCAGAAAGTGATTTCACCCTTAGGCACCACCTAACGAACGTTAGACTACACAACACTCTTCCAAGTCCACTATATAGCGTAGCCCATGCTATTAAATACTTTACACCAGTTCGAACCTAACTAAAACAGATTATCTCAGTCCAGGAGAAGGTGTCATCACTGGCGAAGAATTCTAGCGACAATACTTCCCATGAATCATTGACCTGTCAATCCACAACCTCCTTTATTAACTCCGATGAATATGGCAGATACCCCAATTCTTGCTATAAGTATCCCCTACATTCCAAAACTGCGAATAGAAACACCACGTAACTTGATAAATATCAAAGATAAATAATAAATGAGAAGAAATTACATTGTAGATTACATCACTCTGTGAACAGGAATACGTGTAAGAAGCATGTTGCATGCTGCGCGATGAGTCTAACTCACGCATTTTCGAGCTGGCGGACGCTGCCCATATCATCGTGAGTAAACTTGAACCCGAAAGATTAAACTCACACTCTAAATTTAGTACACCACATATTAGTAATGTTAGAGCATTTCTACATTTGCGAGTGTACATAGTGACTAATACTACGTGTCAATGTGCACAATTATATATTGAGAAACATAAATAAAAGTGGCTTTGTACTTCGAAAGAATATGATGCAGTTATTAACGCGTATGAGAGAACTATCCCCATCTCAACTAAAGCAAAAACAACACCAAGAAAGGCTCAACGTATCAAGCAAAGAAAATTCAGTATTCACATCAAATTTTCAAGCTTCCATCTAAACCCTTGTATGGCTTCACTAATCTATTAAACTCGATAACAGTAGAAGTAGATATGATCATGGATGAAAGGATTACGATCGGGGTGTGCTCAAAAAGTGGTTTCGTGAAATTTAAAACTAAGAAGACGACCAATGACATCACTATGTTAGAGATCGCTATTTGGCAGCCTGCCATATAATTTACAGGTGAAAGTGAAAAAGAACCTGCAAACAAACATAAGATAAACAACTATTAGATTTAAACGCGTGACTTTATAAATAGGACCAGATAAACGTATTAAAGTTTTTGAGGTTTTTATTGTATCTTTTTACATGTTGCTGCATAGCATGATGTCATTGAGCCTACAACATTCATCGTTCCTAATGTTATCCCAAACAGCGGTCATATTAAAATAATTGAAAAAAAACAGGTAGGTTCTTTTGGTAAATCGTGGTCAAATGACTCAAGACTCGCAAAGCAACCTCTTTTCTTAATTGATTCGCAATGATAAAGCTTGCACATTTATATGATTATATATGACTATAATGTCACATATGAAGGCATGAAGCTCTTTTGGTCCAGTAGCAAGTAACAAAACCAGGACTTGTGTATGAGGCTTCTTAACCATGATTCATTCAATCATTAAAATGCTTGGTCAAGCACTCATGATACCAGAAACTTACTTTACAATACTCACATACTTGATCATAATCATCCTAGTCAATATAAGCGGATGATACACGTGCACCTATTTTAACATTTCGTCATGTAACAAATCTTGACACTGATAACTAATAAGATAAAAGAGTATATTCCAAATGAATACTAATATGGATGCTAATATAAAGGAAGGTACCAAAGTTTTCTCGTTCTAGTACTTGCAGATCATTAAATGGTACATCAATATCCATAGGAGCATTCACATCAAACAATTCAGAACCATTATATGGACGTAGAACCAATCTTAAAGTTGCTATTTTTAAATAATTGAGCATTAGTATTATCAAGTTTGTGCTTTCTTTTTCGTTTAATTTTTTGACATATTTCAGAAATGTTAACTATGCAACATGATTTATTTGTATTCAATTTATAAAAGGCCATGGTACATAATTCAGTAATTATAAAAGCCGTAATTAATATGTCATCAATGATAAACCATGAATACAGAAGACAAATCAGCAAAATCTTTCAAAACTTTATACAACACACTTAAAAAGGAAAAAAGAAGTAACTAAACTAACCTTTATATCAGCAAACCCATATGAAAATTCAAAGTGAAAGTGCCGAATCTCCAACTTGAAAGAAGAGCATCTCAAATTCAGCAACATCTAACACGTAAAGCATCTTGGATATGAACATTCTTGAATAAGATAAACAATACTAAGCTAAAGCCTCTCCTATACTATATGACCTGTTTGATTGCCTTCTGTTGCATCGATACCGAACAGGTACTATAAATTTCAGATTGCTAAACATTTTTATCTGGATATGGCTCCATTTAATTTTGAAGTGTTGTATAATCTTAATCAGTTAATCACTTGTCTAGTCTTCCTTCCTTATTCATAATGTTCACTTTTGTTACGTATAAAAGATAGTACGCTAACATAAATATATTATCCTATATGCTACCGTAAAGATTAAAAGCAAGCAATTATTAAGATAGCGACAAATACATGGCATGACATTACTTTTTGTTACTTAAATTGATTATAAAAACACTTGTTTATTGTGCTCGTTACCAATTTGAATCCTTGAAATCAATCGTTCTTATGACTTATTTTTGCTATCCAAGAAACAAACCTAATATTGTCTTTGCTGCCCGAATATTAATTAGTCCGTAATACGGTTCACATATGATTGTATATACAAAGCAACGATAACATGCATTCACTTTCGGCTAAAATTTAAACCTGCATTTGAATTATAAATCCCATGTTCCAATCAACAACAAACAAAACCTAAAACAACTTAAACCCTACATAATACCAAATCCATGTTCCCACCATACAGTTTAGCACACATTTCTTGAGTAAACCTCTAAAAGGATACATACTGTTAAAAGTAAATAAAATACGTGCAGCAAGGATGCTTTGGTACTTTCACACTCTTTTTTATCCCCTCAATTCATCTACTGCTTACTTATTACTCATAGCATTCATTCGACAACAAAATCCTTAATCCCCTAAATCTTTAGTCTTTAATCATGAGACAACAACCCAGTTGTTTGCTATGATTTATGCATCCACTGAATCGATAGTAAGACTTCTTATGCTTTGAGAGAGAGAGAGTAAAAGCGCTCACAACGACAACCTACTGACCTATAAGAAAAACATAGTATTTGTGATTTTGGAAGAAGATCTAACAGCAACCTAGCTCGCTATACTTTTTATAATTTGATAATGCTGACTTTCTACATTTCAGTAACAAAATAAGGATCAACTTTAGTGATGATTGCATAAATATGCAAACATAATATGAACGTAAATTCAGTATAAGAAAATTGGTGGATTTAACATTAAGAACAAATATAAAATTTTGGGTAAAAGAACAACACATACCTACTCATAACGATAAAAGATTTCTTCACAATGGGTGAACAATGAATGATGGAGACCTGGTAAATTACATAAGAGAAAACCTTTATAAATGATAACAAAATTCAAAATACAAAGATTACAATCCATCAATACTATATACAAACCCATCAATAAAAATCAAAACTTTATACAAATCACATAAGAGAAAAACCTGTATACATTAATCGCATGTGTGAATCCTCAAATTCATCTGCTAGCTCTAAAAGAATGATTGTGTGAACATCAATGATAATCCGATCAAAGAATTTTGAAGGGTTTAGCAAATGACTAAATCAGTGGACTTGTGTTTAGGGTTTGATTTTGGAAATCTTCATTTGTTTTTATGGATTTGATTTATCAAAAATATAGTAGGCGTTTTTTTAAGGATTAGTTACAGAATTAAATGTGGTAAATAATTTCTCTCTATGGGAAATCAGTAGTTATAGGTCAAATATTTTACAGAATTTAAAGATGAAAAAGATAAACCTTATATTAAATAGGAATGTTTTAAAGTTACAGAATTTTATGGGTTGACAATCGTTTTTGAATTTTCCCACCTTTTGAATGTTGAAAAACGTTTTTAAATTTAAATTGCAAAAATTAAATACATAATTATTAATTAACGTTATCTTATCTAGTTTGTTTTCTAAAAACTTTTCACAATTATCATTGTGGTCTAGTGGTAGACACATATACCCCCTCTGCACAGACCAGGGTTCGAATCCTGCATGTTACATATGTTTTTAACATTAACACGTCATGCCTACATGGAATCCTCAAGTGATGAGGTGGATTAAAATGTAACTGAATTGCCTATGTGGAATAAAAGTTGCCCATGTGGAATTCACAAGTGGTGAGGTATATTAAAATATTGATGAGGTGACATTGTTTAGTGAGGTGTATTAAAATACTAGCTTATAGACCCGTGGATTCACGGGAAGTGTAGAAGAAATAATCCATTAAGTAGTTACGTGCACGAATAATGTAACAAACAGCAACAATCACAAATAAGTTTCCTTTATTTATTAAAAGAAATTGCTAAGTTTAAATTGTTATGAAACGATAAAACAACTTGGTTTTAACTATTACATACATGAACGTCCATGTATATTCGTATTCAATGCTGAGTAGGTCTTGAAAAGGCAAGATATGATGGGGAATGGAGTCGGCATGTTAATTCCTGTGAACCCTAAAAGCTTAAAAAAATCAAATTAAATAAATTGAAGATCAATATACGTTAATTTTAAAACTTGTAGATAGTTTTACCTACTTGTTGAAGTGATCAAAGACGATGGAAGTACTTTTTGTATACAAGTATTTAGTCACTTTTAATATATTTACCATCTTGATCACAAATGTCAACTTTCAAACCGCGTATTGCTTTTGACCTTGATACAGCAAGGTATAGTTGTCCATGTGTGAATACTGGACGTGGCAGATACAAACCAACCCTTGAAAGAGATTGTCCCTGGCTTTTGTTTATGGTCATAGCAAATGAAACAGATACATGATATTGTTTCCTTACGATCTTTAGGCGTAAACATTTAACAGACGGACTTATTTTCAACCTTGGGATGATCACCGTCTTTCCAAAGTGTGTCCCATTAATTATCTGTGCCTGAATCGAAGTTCTCTCTAATCTAACAACTTGAAGTTTTGTTCCATTGCATAGTCCATTTGATAGTCTATCATTGTCAAAACATATAGGGACACCTACTTTTAACACAAGTTTATGGTTTGGAATACCGGAGAATTTCAATCCATTGATAAATTCTGGAGAGAAAACGGATTGGTCTATATTGGCACCATTTTCAGATTTATCAATGTTGTCGCAACTTAGATAAACCATTTCTTCACCCGGAAAGGAATTCAACAAATGCTCGTTTATGGTGTCCACTACCTCATTTGTAGGAGCAAGTATGGCTTTTTCTTGAAAGTAAGTTGGATCATTTATGTGACTCAAAATAATAACCATGATCATTACACGCATTTAGGAACATCACAAATGTTCAGCAAACAATCCCCATTAAAACCTGATCTAAGTTCATTATCCCCTACAAATCATAACAAGATATGAAAATTTGGTCTCGAGTGTTACTTATAGGTATAGGACAGGAATAATATTAAAAGATAAAATGAAAAACGTACTCAACATCAATGAGTGTAAGTGGCTTCTTCTTCCCAGCTTTCCCATTCTTATCGTAATTATCAAGTCTTCACAAGAACCACTTGTCCACTCACTTGCACACAACTAACATGAATAATGTTATTGCAACAAACACAAACAACACAATTTGACATCATAATACAATTCATTACAACTTGCCATCTTCTAACGGTAGACCAGTTATTGTATTGAAAGGTCTAAAATCAAAAACCATGATGGTCCTTTAAATCAGAACATTTTTCAACAACGGTGTTTGAAAGAAGCTAGGCGCATCCATATTGACAATCCGAAACTTTGTTGTATTTCCCCAGACTGTAAACATTGTAATGTTACAGCAGAACCTTTTAAGTTGATGCTTAAATTTGTTAACTATAACACTTCATTCCTCACAGAACGCTTGTAGTTTGTTATCTGCTATATAAAGAGTGTCATGACCAGTGTTATAATTAATGAAACCGTTTTAGATAGTATAAAATGAAAATAAAAACATTATTTTCTACTTGTTCATCAACATGTTTCATTCATGTTTTTGTTTGTGGTTGGTTATAAAAAAGCCTGCATCCAAGTACGGACAATACGTACACGCAAGGTGATGTTGTCTTTGATAGCAGACAAATCACTGATAAACCCGACAATGAATGTGGCCATTTTATGATTTGAAAATGGAGAATGTGTTTTTGAAAGTTGATGTGGTATTCCAGAGATTGATTCCCCATTATATAGTTACAAAATCCCTAAAAAAACATTAAATTATAATTAGAATGATTTTGAATTGATTCAGCTACCATGTTTAACACAATTATAGTTGACAAACACATTTAAATCAAGATATTATTTTTAGAAATAACAAAAGAAACAAACAGTAATTACATGGGTGTCATATCCCCATTTAAATCAGGCACAATATTTACAGAGTTATACAATTATTATCCCCAATTTCGTATAGGGTTACAATATTTACAAATTTATACAACTATCCCCAATTTCATTTAGGGTTTTGATAGTTAATTCAACTTGATTTTTATTGATTTAATTAAAACTATGATACCAAATCGGCAAAAACAATAAAAAAAAGTTTTGGTGATTTTTTATTGATTTAATTTAAACTAATGTCAAATTAACTAAGCATCATAGAATCGAAATTTTTGGTGATTTTTATTGATTTAATTTAAACTAATGTCAAATTAACTAAGCATCATAGAATCCAAATCGAAAAAATAAATAAATCAAGGAACAAAAAAAACTTACCAAAGTTAAATCGGTGACAACATATGAATGAGTGGCTTTGACCCAAGAATTTTGTTGATTCTGTTTGAATGAAGGTGTAGAAATTTATTTCTGGAAATGGTTTTAAAGTTTTGTTTGATTGATAGAATAAGGGAGTTGATTGTGGCTTATTTTTAGGGGATGTTTTTTATGGGGCGATATTAAACACAAATTAATAGCAGTTTTGAATAGTATGTATTGGGTGTTGTACTTGACAAAAATATGTATAGCCTATCAGTTCAAACACGTCAGCGAATTTAATTGGTGTGCTTTAAAGGGTTGTTCTAAACTGTGTTTTATTAGAGTTTATTATAGAAGATAGATGCATGTTTTGATTGATGGTGCAATATGGTGTTGTACATTTGTGGTTAATTAAGGTAGTCCACATAAGAAAATTTAATGGGATAATTAATTCTTATGCTTTAAAGGGTTGTAAAAAAAGCTTATTTTATTTTATTACATAGTATATAGATATAGATAGATATAGATAAATAGATACAGATATAGATGATTCGAAACAAAATTATATTTATTATTTAAAAACAAACACATCAAAGTAGATGGGTGTCAATCAAAGATCAATTTGAATTGAATTATTAGGTTTACACCATAAACATAAAAATAATCATAAATAATATAAATCAAATGGATTTCATACAACTGAAGCTTACATAGATTATTTGCTCGAATCAAGGCTATGCGAATCACTATAGATTGACCTATGAAGTCTGCAAAAAAAAGTAAGAATAAAATTAGTTCAACCTATATCCAAATCACAACAACATGTAATATACATGTACGATTGAATATGTTGCTTATATATATATATTTTTGAATCAGTGATAGAGAGAGATTGGCTGATAGGTGTTAAAGAAAGATTGGTTATTAATATGGAATTGTAACTGATTGTAGAAGAGTATAAAAGAAGAATGAATCAATTAATGATAGGTTTTGAATGCGTTTTGAATATTATAATGTTAATTGAAACCGATTATTAATATGAAATTGTAACTGATTGTAGAAGAGTGTAGAAGAAGAATCAATTAATGGTAGGTTTTGAATGCGTTTTGAATATTATAATTTGAAACCGATTATTCATACGGAATTGTAACTAATTATAGAAGATTGTAGAAGAAGAATCAATTAATGGTAGGTTTTGAATGCGTTTTTTGAATATTATAATGTTAATTGAAACTGATGAATATTTTTAATGCATGTTTGGTGCAATATGATGTTGTACATTTGTGGTTAATTAAGGTAGTCCACATAAGAAAATTTAATGGGATAATTAATTCTTATGCTTTAAAAGGTTGTTCTAAACTGTGTTTTATTAGATAGTATAGATAGATATAGATATGAATGAAACAAGAAAAAATGGATTTGGTGTTTAAAAACGACTTAATTGACTTAATATGGAAAAAAAAACTGAATTCATTAAGTCATTTTGTTTGTGACTTAATAGAAAAAAAATGACTGAAATTATTAAATAATAAAACTGAGAGTGTCTTAAATCATCTTGAAAATTGTAGATTCGACGATCGGTGTGAGATGGTTGTGTGATGGTTTGGATTTTTTTTGTATCGTATGATTTAGATATGTGTCGAAGGTTGTGTGATAGGGGGAGAACCATGGCGGTTGTGGCTGAAAGAGGGGGACAACGACTATAGCGGTTGAAGGAGGATGAAGACGGCGACGACCAACAATGGTGTGGCCTGTAATAATGTAAGAATCTTGCTTTTTTAAAGAATATTGACATAGTTCTACACGTTTTGACGGGTGTTAAATGAATGGTTATTGTTCATTCGAGGGTCTTATATTGTTGGATGGTTAGTGGTGAAAGATTATTGAAAATTTGGTTGGTTATCGATTTCCATGTTTGCTCAGGTTTTAGATTTAATGAACAAGGTGATAGATTTGAAACAACTTTTTTGGTTGATTAGATAGCTTTTGATTGTATCATGTCGTATATGTTTTAGTGATTCATTAAATGACATATGTTTTCTTAATTATACTAAAAAGTTATATGCTATATAAATGTTTCTGATTATTATTTGTTGATTAGTTTTTAAAGTTTATAATTTAAGCTTCAAGTAACAAATACCTTTATATGTAACGTTGGCTGAATGCTCTGCTCTTATAAGTTTCAAGACAATTCGTCTCTTGCTATTAATAAATAAACAAGTAATAGTGTTATTAAAGTATTATGTAGATTTTTAATTGGTTAATTTCATGTAATTCTCTTAGAGTGCATATATGTAATAAATAATTAGTGAAAAGAGCATACGTGTTTTATGGTTGGTAAAAATTTAATAAAATAATGTGCATATATGTTTTGAAGCTCATATAAAATCAAAGAAAGATTAACACAGCATCTATGTTTTTACAATTATATGAATAATGTTTTGCTAGTTGTTTATGAAAAAAACTAACAATTGTTTGTAGTTTCAGGTATTGAACATGTTTGATAAAGATGAAGACCGTGACCGATATAAAGAGTGCACGTGTGTCTTGGTAGGGATGTTCTAATAAATTTGATGAGAAAGTCAAGTGTGCACGTATGTTCTTAGAAGCGTGCATGTATGTTCTTGTAAGCGTGCACATATGTTTTTGAACGACGTACACGTTTATATTTAACAATAAACATTTCTATTTGAATTGTATTTCATTTTATACCAAATTTTGTATACCATTTATGTTTTTATTTTGTTATAAAATTCGATGTTATATGTATATGTTTATGTTATAAATTTTCAACATTAAAGAACGTACACTAGAAACGCGTAGTGAATTACCAGTTAAAATCAAACTAAGTGTGAGTCTAATGCAAATTGTACACAGAAAATATAGTAAATTCGATATAAAAAAACCATATGCCCATATTTTTTTGAAAAATAATATATGTTGAAAAAAAGTAAAAAAAAAATACTGAAAAAAGGAAAAAATATTAAATTTCGAAAATCTAATAGTTTAGAAAAAGTTGTTTAATAAAAAAATTCAAAAAAGAAATTGAAAAAAGTGTTTTTTATTATATCTTTTTAATTAAATCAAAAATATTTTAATAATACTTATTGAGAAAACTCATTTCACACAAAAGAAGAACCTAGAGAGAGAAAGTTGAGGAGGAGAAAGTAAAAAGTAAATCAAGAGGTTGATTATGTTATGTGACAAGATTACAAAAGGAGTAACTAACACCCTCTACATGTGGGGAGAGGGTATTTATACTTAGTAAGTGGCCGGTTGGGCCTGGGCTTGCATGAGCTTTCCATGGGCCTTGGACTAACTAGCCCACTAAATTTCTAAATATTGCTATACGAGCCATCTACCGATATCTATGAAGTGACTGAGACTTTTCTAGGAATTTCGTATTCCTAACAATCTCCCCCTAAAGGGAGTCACTCAATTTACAAAAAGCTTAAACCTTAGGCATATTATGCTTTTGACTTTAGTCTTGAGCTCGTAGTCTTCTTTTATTTTTCTTGTGAATATGGTGTAGTGATCATTGACTTTAAGCTTGAGCTTGTTCCTTTAGATCTTGTCGTTGTATTATGCACTTGTGACATTTGGACCGACATGCTCATACTGTTGTTGTTTCTTGGTCTTGAAAGCTTGAATAAGACATCTTTCTTGAAATTCTTTAACTATAACACTTCGTCACTTCGAGAAAGACGTTCGGTATCAGAGTGACGAAAACTTCTTTGAAATTCTTTGACTTTAATACTTCGTCACTTTAAGAAAGACATACGGTATCAAAGTAGCAAAAGTCTTGAAATATGTACTTGAGCTTTCATGATGTATTTACTTTTGTCGGTCAAGTATGAGCATGTGGCTTTGAATCTTGACTTGTCTTGATCCAATAGCTGCGACCATCAGGATTACCTGCATGAAAGGGTTAGTGATAATCAACATGTATGGATGAAAGTGGCTTTGTCACTTTGTCAAATACGGTTTTAATAACCATGATTCCCTGTTAATTAGTATAAATACTGCCTGTGATCAGGTAGAATTTCGAAGAATATCCTTGACAAGGTTTTGCAGCTATACTAGCCGTTCTCATTACCGGAGCGTCTGAAAGTAGACAACACGGTAAGAGTGAACCGATAAGTTACTATCTTCCTGATTAAGCCGTCAATTCATGTTTAGCTTTCCTATGTCCAGATACCCTTGTGAGGCTTCCCATAGATATAAGATTGAAAATTAATTTAGGAAAATCAATTGGTGTGTGAAGATACAAACTATTTTTATGACACACCAACAGTTTTATCTTTTTCAAAATTCACCCGTAAATTCATAAGCTGTACCGAATCGATATCCAGTGTCACAAGTTTGATCCATATAATATCTCACAAGTCACCTACCATAGAGCTTGTTTGATGTTGGCTCTGGAAGGATTTCCATCATCATTGTGAGTACTTTTTAGGTATCACTTTGATGTTTTGGCAAAATCACAAGGATAATGCGTAGGACTCTTAATATATATTTCTTTTTTTCACATTGTGTGAATTAGCAAGCAAATTTTGGATAAGTGTCCTAATGAGATTTATGGATGATTTCTTTTGGCTCTAGACTCAATAGTGCATATTTAGTTTTAGTAATCGGAGGCTGGAGCAGACTGTCACCTTTTCAATACCAACTAACTCGGAGTGAGAAAGTCAATAGAAATGCGTTTAATCTTCATGAGAAATGAAATAGAAATCTTTTGAGAGATTTTGAGTGGCTAAGGAGGGTTGTGCATTGCATCACTGGGTCCATAATGTCAGTCTTCAATGTCGACAATCATCTTTGTGATTCTGACAGCAGATGTATTGACCCGGTTTCTGCCTAAGTGTAAGGAAGGCTTCTTTCTTTTCACCATTTATCTTAACTTTTCATTTTAATTCTTCAACCCCTTTAGTGCTTACCGAGACTTCATAATTAGTACCTTGTTAGGTTTGTTCCAGTACTAGATCCATCTCAGTCGGCACTTTTCCCTTATTGTCACTTTTACTCCTTTTTTATATCATACCTATGGACTTCTACACTAATTAGTGGAATGTCCTTGGGTAGATCCTCCGATTCTGGCTGGATCATAGGAATGAATACCTATACCTAACTGTCACACCCCTAAATGGGCCCTGGACGGAATACGTGTCCGGAGGCATGACACTCCTGGATATCTCAAGTACAAAGCATAAAGAACCACCTCTATGGGTACGTTTTGAAAATAAACACCGTTGCATAAAATTAAAATAATAATAAGTTTTACATCGATCAAATTTACAACGAAACTCAAAACACAAAAATCTTAAAAAGACTCATTTTTTGACGTTTTTACCCAATTTTTCTTGTACTTCTTATCTATCTAAGACTATTAGAATCTTAAATCATCCAATCTTTAAAGTTTTGACATCGGAAAAAATTGAATTCAAGGATTTCTAGTAAAAAAAACCTCTTTTTTAATAAAAAAAAATCTTTAAAAAAGATCAACATTTTGAGTTATTTCCAATGCTTTTTCATCTCGTACAACATTAGCTATTACTAAGGTAATAGAACATGGAAAACATGAATAGGCTTTTGGTTTTTATACCATCAAAAGGTGGATTAAACTCTTGAATTGGTTCTAAACATACTTCTCGCATAAAAAAATGAATAACAACGCCAATACACAACCTTCACAAACACACATTGCTCTTGATACCTAGTTGTAGAATATCTTAACACATACAAGGTATGGATTCAATGTAGAGTTTTAGAGAGAGAAAGAAAAGAGAAATGTTAGATTACTATGTGTAAGAAATGAACAACCAACACCCTTTCCATAGCATGGAAAGGGTTTATATATAATTTTTCTTGGTGCGTTAGGCTATTTTACCATGGCTTACATGGGGCTTACCATGGGCTTTCTTCTAATCTAGGTGATGTTAAGGTTCCATAATTTTCTGTTACTGAGCTATCTAATGATATAATGGAATTCAGTGAACCCGACCAACTTTTCGTGTTCCTAACTTATCATGATATAACAAATATGAAAATACACCCTCTCCAAAGGCATTGGGGATGGGTAAATATATACCTAACTTCTGGTCGGTCAACATAAGGGAATGCTTATGTTTGAATCGGTTAGATTGTTATGTTTCCAAATATTATGATACCGAGGCTTTACTTTACCTTCTGGAAGTGACCGAGTCATTTTCTCAGTCTCTAACAATCTCCACAGAAGGGAGTTTTACAATTTGCCTTTGATGGAATTTGTGATGCTTTCTATTTGTTTTTTAAAATATGATAATTAAGGATACAAAAGTGCTCCCACTCTTGCTCTCAGGTGTAATCAGGAGAGTTATCTATTTAATCAAATCAAATTATAATAAACTTAAGATCTCAGCTCCTTGATGCTTGATCTAATCCACTCTTGGTTTTTTTATATGGTATATTCTTTTATAACAGATTATCTGGACTCTTTACATATTCTTGATTTTTTCGCACCGTCCTAGACTATGGTTTTCAAAGGTAATCATTAAGGAAAGAGTTATGAAATATAATTGCCATATTTCATATTCATAAAAACAAGTATGACAATTAAACATCTTTATATAATTAATGCATGTAGAAAGAAATGTTTAATCACAGTCAATTGCTTGAGTATGATTAAAAACTCTTATCCTACGGCATGTAATAATATGTATATAATTTTTGTCCTTATGAGTCTTACCTTTAAAAAAAACTCATTCTAACCTCATAGTTTAACTGTTTGGTTAAAGATCAATCAAGTTCAAACAATGATTATCTTTTAAGGACTGCATCTTATCATTCATAGATTTTGAGACATTTAGATGTGATAATGCATCTTAGTAGTTAGCAGGTTCACTATGATCCTCCAACTTATATCCCTCAACATTGATATTAAAATATCACTCAAGTGATGAGTTATCCTTGCGGATTTATGAATGAGAGTTACATTATACTTTGGTTCAACATTTATATGTTTAGCCTTAGTATGACATTTGCAAGTGAATTCATAAATTTATGTATTTTCTTCTTGAATATATCTAAAATATACAAATGTTCCCACTTGCTTTGTAAGTAGACATTATTCTCCAAATACCAAGTGTTAGGAATTATGTATACAAGACTTAATTCTGTTTGTGATATAGTTAGTTCTGCTAGTACACATGTTAGTACTGGTAGAAGAGTTAGCATAGTTAGTACTAGTAGTTCATTATAAGTTAGTACTGGTTATGTAATAGTTAAGTCTGCTT
>BQNB010037490.1:5811-49404 GCA_026074375.1 Tanacetum coccineum
AGCTTAGGGAGACCTCGAACAAGACCGTGTCTAGCTAAATGGTTGATTGCACCAAAGTTCAGTGGAGATAGACGTCAGTGCCATAGCCAGGACTTAGTCTTTGAGACCTTTGACAAGAGACATATAGGAGAGGACGCCATCATATCTCCAAGAGACAGAGTATACAGATTGTTACCTCTAGATCCAGTCAATAGATCAACACCTTATAAATTACGAATGAAGCAGGTGTGTTGGCGAAAAGCAACTTCAAGGTTTGAATCACAAAATTGCCCAACGGAGAATAAGTTGTGTCCAAGTCCTTCCACGTAGTAAACCCTTGATATCGTAACATTCCTAATCTGATAATTACCATAACCTAATATCTTTACCACATGATCATTTTCGAATTTGACTGTACCCAAAAACTTATTGATGAAATTGGTGAGTTGAGAGCGATCTCCGGTCATATGTTTGGAGCAGCCGAAGTCCAAATACCAAAGAACAATTTGGACGACCTGCATTCATCAAGATAGGAAGATGGAACATTGGAAACTATGGATCCCCAAGATGGACTAGGTTCCTTTTTGTTAGCAAATACAGATTTAAGAACCTTAGATTTTCTAATAGGAACATTAGTTTTAGATTTCCTAGGTTTCCTTGAGTAAACAAATGTTACAACAAGCTTAGGTGTTTCATTTTCTAGAGCAGTTGGTTTCCTAATGGGTACTTCAGTAGTTGTGGTAATCCTAGTTGAAGGGCACGCATTTCCTACTATAGTGAAAGTTTGACAAGTAGGTCTCTAGATGTATCCAATATTTGAAAACACCTTTCCTGTTGGTTTCTAAACTTTTCTCTTTGAACTTTTGTTTTAAGATTTAGATTTTTTACGAGCATTCACATTATTGATAAAATCAAGAACACACAAATCATGATTATCAGAAAGCATGCAACCATTACACTTAACACATTTAAGTTCAGAATTCGCATTAAGCTTGGAATGCTGCACATGAGCAGTTCCTTTAGGTTGAACAACACAATCTTTATTTTTCAAACTAGATTTAACTTTCCTAGGGTGGGCTTCTACTTTATTCTTTTGAGTACTACTTGGTGTTTTCCGAATCTTATCTTTCTTTGTATTGCCTGAAGGCTGTGATCCGCTAGCACTAGTAGACGGTTTTACTCCTGTAGAAGACAACATAGGTTTGTTAGAAACTAGGTTTGATGTAGAGGAATGAATATACCCTAAGATCAATATTATTATGATGAATAATACAAGTACTCTGTCTAGTACTAGGGTTTACAACCTTGAAGCTACAAAGAAAGACTGATTGATATGTTTACAACCATAACCTAGGATCTCCTTTTATACACCAAGGAGTCCTTTACAAGATAACTACAAATCTTCTAAACTTCTATAAGATATCAACATATTTTCTAATTATATAGGATATACATTGAATCAGTCCACTACATATCACAACACACGCTTTAATCTCTTCAAAGTTGTAATCTTCAATGCAGCAGTACAAAAATCTCAGCAATATAAAGTTTAGTACTGGCAGTACTACTGTCTTTGGCAGTTACTAACTGGTTAGTAATGTTCGTTATGTCTTGAGATTTTAAGTATTGGCTTGGAGGGACGAAGTGTGTTAGGCCTTTTAATTCCAAAATCCCTCCCCTAAACTTGTGATTTACCTCCAAATCATCATGTTTCTTGAATTAAACCTTTCTGATAGGATTCTTCCAAACATTCTTCTACTTCTGAAGTTGAGACCTTATAAACTTGAGAAGTTCAAATGCCAGTTCACTTTCCTAATCAACCTCTAGTCTTCTACTAAACATCATTGAAAGCATTTCTTGAGTAAGAGGATATTTCTTCTCTATCATCATGTAAATAGCAATTCTAGTATGCATCAGAAACATATGAATTCCACCTGAGTCAAATAATCTCCATCTTATCAAGTTGTAGTCCTATTGATTCTTCCATAATTCTTCTTCTTCATTAGGCTCAAATAAGATCTTCAGATCTCCCCAAAGTAACAAGTCATATCCTTCTAGACTTGTTGTATCATACCTTTCTTGTACCAATCTGTGTAGATCCAACACATCTTACCTATCAAAATCATCAAGCATTTCACTGAATATTTTGTAATTTTTAGAACTTCTATCTCCTCTGATAATTTGATAATACATCATATTTTCTGTCAAAACATGTGTCTTTGGTAAAAAACACATAAGCTGAAGTCTCTCTACAAAGAAACACAAGACCTAGAATCTTCCTGGTTCTTGTATAAATAGGGCAGTTGTAAGCCCTTGATAACATATGTAGTTTTTAACCTAGTTTAGTTCCAGTTAGTTTTATGCACTTTTAATTCCCAAGTATTGTAATTTTTTTTTAAAGTTAATGAAATTCAAGTTTGTTCTTCTTTAAACCCGTTTTCCAGTTTTAAGTGTCTTTAAGTTTCAAAAGTCTTTCATAAGTTCTTCTAAGCTTTTATAACTCAGGGTGTTTTGGATAAGCTTTCTCAAAAACTTATCTAAGCTTTTAAGTTTTCATTAGTAAGGAATTTGGCATTTTGATCTTTTGGATGATAAGCAAATAAAGGAAGTGCTTATAGGTTCAGTAGAGTGCTTATTTATAAGCTGGGTAGGTTTTTAGAGCTTATTTAGGTTCTTTAATCCCTGTTTAGAGCAAGGGAGCAAGTAAGTTTCCTTTTTCATATTTTGCTTATTATTGTACAAGTGCTTATTAACTGCTTATTTTCTGTCTTTTTATGCTTATTTATGATAGTTTATGCCTGCTTATGCTTACTTAATGTTTTCATGCCGTTTATTTTAGTTTTGCTTTGAATCTGTCCTTTATATGCTCTTAAACTGTTTATCTCTTATTTTTCTGCTTATTTGCCATTGAATTGTTGCTTATTTATGCTTTGTTATGATGTTTAGTGCTTATCTTGCTTAGTTTTTAGTTTAAAAGTGATTTGTGCGAATTTCTTAGTTAGTACTGGTAGTGTATTCAGTTAGTACTGGTAGTGTAATTTGTTAGTACTGGTAGTTCATGAGTAATACTGTTGGATTAATTTAGCTTATTTAAGTGCTTATTATTGATTGAAGTCTGCTTATAAGTGTCTTATATTGTTATTTGATGATCTGTTTTTAACAGTTTAGGATCGAATCAGCTTGAAATAGAAAAAAAATGACTTTTGAAAACTTAAAGTGCTGTTTGGAACAAGCAGTACTAACCCATAATTAGTACTGCTAGTTTTCTTTTGGACTTTTACCCTAACAGTACTAACTCCAAGTTAGTACTGGTAGTGTATTAAGTTAGTACTGGTAGTGTATTTAGTTAGTACTGGTAGTGTTGTTAGTGCTGTTAGTGCATTTTTGCTTATTAGCTTATTATTTCTGCTTATTTAGGATTAGCTTAGCTTTTTAGAGTAGATTTAGCCCATTTTCGCTTACTGTCTTTAGTTTAGAGCTTATTTAAGCTTATTTGCCTTTTTAAAAGTTAATTTTAAGTGTTTATTTTTTAGCTTATTTGCCATTCTAGCTTATTCTAGTTGCTTATTTTTATGCTTGAGTGCTATTAGGGGTAGTTAAATATCTGTTTTAGCTTAATTGCTTAATTCTTATTTCATTGTGTTCTATTAATCCTAGCAGTACTAAGTTGAAGCTAGCAACACTAATTTTAAGTTAGTTTAACTTTTAATTTATATGCTGAGTCTTATTGTTTTTCTAGTTATCTGTTTAAATTCTTAGTTATTTTTGTCTCTTAGCTGCTTAATAGGTGTCGTGTAGGACTATATCTTAGCTTATTTGTCATTTAGTTGCTTATTGTTCGGTGTTGTTTTTGTAATTATGCATTATTGTTTTGCTTATTTCATGCTTATTTGCAAGTTACAAAAATTTTTCCTTTTTTAAAGTTGCTTAATTGTATAGCCGCTTTTTGTCCACACCAGACTCCGCCTCAGAGAGCTATCAGAGTATAAGGGTTAAATTTTTGGATAATTTAGTTTTGTTTTAACTCACGTTTTTACTCTCCCGTCCACGTTTTAGGATTTACTCATTCTAGCTTTCGTTTTTAGGTTTTCCTTAATTGTTTTTGCATTCTAATTAGAAAAACAAAATCCAAATCTTTTTCCATTCAAGCATCGTAATTCAAACCAACTTTTGACTTTCCAATTCGCTCCTCGTTGGGGATAAACGACCCGGGAATATCATATCATACTACTCTCGGTTTCATTGAT
Source organism: Tanacetum coccineum (assembly GCA_026074375.1). Lineage (NCBI taxonomy): Eukaryota > Viridiplantae > Streptophyta > Magnoliopsida > Asterales > Asteraceae > Tanacetum > Tanacetum coccineum. Next base: position 10,038 of record BQNB010037490.1, read on the forward strand.
TATTTTTAGATTATCCTTATTATATATATTTTATTATATATTATTATATATATAAAGGTGTTGATTTAAGACCTAATCAATTTTTGGCGCCGCTGCCGGGGAGGAGTGAAAGCGTTTGTCGTTTCGAAGCTTGATTATTTGTGCTTGAAGATTGTGAATATTTACACCAAAAAAAAACCCTAAAAGTACAAAAATATTTTCATTTTCTTTTTAGTATAATTATCATTTAAAGAAAAACTAAAAAAACCAAAAAGATAAAAACATTGTCTTTAATTATCAATAAAAATCAATCAAGTTGGTAAAAGAACACCAACATATAATACTTTCAACTGAAGTATTATCCATTAATAAGTTCCCGAACCAAAGAATCAAAAACTTACCTTTTGTGTCACTTGCGAGGTACGGTTCACCTTTTAAAAGATAAACAAACTCAAAGAGGGGTATAAGGCGGGTTGTTCCTAGGAACTACGACCCTAAAGGAAAAAGGTTTTTAATAGCTTCGCGCTTTCCTATTCCTCCGCTCCTTTGTGCGTTTTTCTTTTCGAAGAGTTACCGAGAAGCTTGTCGATTATTAGGTTTAAGTTGTCTTATTTCGTTGTCCGTTATTAAAATAAATTGTGAATTTACTTTTGATAAACCAAAAAGAACAAAAAAAAATTAGTGTAAATTTTCTTTTTTAGTGCATGCGCACTCGATCTCAATCTCGTAATCTTCACCATCAACAACAACAAGCCCCACCACCTGTTGTTGAACCATTTAATCTTGAAGAACCGATTGAAAATCTAACTCCGCCCTAGCTCCGATGGATGATACCCGGACTATTGCTCAATTGCTCCAAGCACCCACCGAGGGGTACGAGGATGCAATTATAATTCCTGAAATCAATGCTAATTTTGAGTTGAAGCATGGTTTGATCAATTATGTTTCGAAACAAGCAGTTTTTCGGCACATGATAAGAGGATCCCCATGCTCACATTGTTTATTTCAATTATGATACCACAATGAAGAGATTCCCGGATGTGGGTTGTCCCTGGGGCAGTCAATTAAAGCTTAGGGCTTTTCCGTTTTCTCTTGAAGGTTCAGCCCAGATTTAGCTAGAAAAAGAACCTCCTCGTTCAATATTGACGTGGGATGATCTAGTTTCAAAATTCATTAATTAATTCTTTCCTCCTTCAAAAAGCGACAAATCTTTGAAATGAAATCACGAGATTTCAACAAAGATTTGACGAATCATTTTACGAGGCTTGGGATCGATTTATGACCTTATTAAGCTGCCGCATCACGGATTCTCTGAATTACATCAGCTAGATACATTTTACAATGCGTTGAATGCTAATGATCAAGATTCATTGAATTCTGCTGCGGGTGGAAACTTTCTGGATAAGATGCCTCGTGAATGCTTGAGAATTATCGAGAGTAAATCCAAGGTTCGTAATTCACGAAACAAGGCAGTCGTTGCCAAAGTGAGTTCGAATTCATCTACTCCCGGAATTTCACCAGATGTTGCTGCCCTTACAACCGAAGTTTCTGAACTTAAGAACATGATGAAGACTATGCTTGTCGAAAAGCAAAGAGCCCAAGCTCCCGCACCAGTAAAAGCGGTTGAGCAGAGTTGTGTAACTTGTGGAGGTGCTCATTCGTATAAAAATTGTCCAGCCACCAATGGTAACATTTATCAGGACAACATTCAAGAGTACGTTTCACAAGCTGCTGCAGCCAATTTTAATCAAGGCAATACAAATTTTAGACCTCCGATGGTTGCAAATCAAATCCGACCTCCTGGTTTTCCTCCGATTCAAAACAATCAAAACCGTTTTAATCAGAATCAAGGAAATAATTTCAACCAAAACCGAGGAACCAATTCCAATCAAAACGTGAAATAATTTATTACCAAGGGACTCGTGTTTATTAACCTCCAACTAGTCAACCAGCAGTTTACCAAGTCAACCGTATCAAGCTCCTGCTCCTCAAGTGCGAGTGATTTCATAGACCGACTTTTTGAGAATTATGTCAAGGCTAATGATGCTGTATTGAGAAACATGCAAAATCAGGGCCAAGGTTTACAAAATCAAATAGCCAATCTCACGGACATGCTTTCCAAATTTGTCACTTCCAATACCGCCTCTACTTCGGGAACTCTCCCAAGTAACACCGTTACTAACCCGAAGGAGGACTTGAAAGGTATTACCACTCGAAGTGGTGTTGCTTACAAGGCACTACAATACTTTATTATTTCCTAAAGTAATGGAAACGATGAGGGACGAGGCCGTAAGGAGGGACAACGATGCCTCCTGCTATAAACGGAAGATCGAAGCGTCCAACCTCGGTGTGTCCTGTTGTCCATCATGAATCTATCTCTGAGCCCGTAAATTGCTCTTGTTATGCATTCGATGCCTCAACCAAAAAGCATCCATTTCCATTTCTTCAAGAAGAAATGGGGGAAAGACGTCGTGAAAAGCTAACGACCAATGAGAAGATTCTACAAAATCTAGAGAGATTTGAGTTTCGAAATTAGCTTTACGGATGCCTTGATGCCTTATGCCAAATTTCCCTCGACTCTAAAAACCCTTAATCAAAACAAAGGAAAGTGAGTGGAAAATGGCTAGAACTCTATTAAACGGAGAATTGTCACGGGGTCATCCTCAACAAGTTACGAAAAACTTGGCGGACACCTGGCGATTTCATATTTTTTCTATGTGAATTCTCTGGGATTCAATACATGCAAGCCTTGGCCGATCTCGGGCAAGCATTAATCTTATACATATTCCGTTAAATGGGGAAAAAAATCTTCTCTTCCCGAACTAACACCGATTACATGACACTAGAATAGGGACGTTCGATCTTTGAACCGATCGGTATCGCCGAAGACGTCTATGTAACGGTAGGAAAGTTCCAATTTCTAGCAGATTTCGTGGTCGTAGATTTTGAGCCAGACCCCGAGTACCTTTAATTCTCTGGAGGAGTTTCTTAAAGACCAGTCGTGCATTGATAGATGTATACGAAGGTGAAATTATCACGTCGTGTTGAAGAGAGGACATAAAAATTACATTTACTACCTCTGGACCAACTTCGCGATATAAGCTAATTCAATAATGGAGGCAAACCGAATTGACGGTCATTGATATGGCTTGTGAAGAATACTCTCAAGAAGTTCTTGGTTTCTTAAATGTGATATCGAGTGGCAATCCCACTCCTTACTATGATCTAACTGTTTCTACTTCATCTTCGACTTTAACTCCATTCGGGGACAGCGATTTTCTCCTTTTCGAAGAAAGCGATCTCTTTTCTTGCTCATAGAGGATGATCCAACTTCACGAAGTTGATCCAATGTATTATGAACCTGGGGGGACATTCTTCTCCTTTGAAAGCAGTTCTTCATAGTGATCCATTCACCACCACTCGAATCAAGGACATTTTATTTTCCAGAAATTCAAAAGAATCTTAAAAATTTATGAAGCAACAATGAAAAATCTATCGTTATGAGCCCCCTGAGGTTGAACTCAAGGACTTGCCACCTCATTTAGAATATGCATTTTTGGAGGGTAACGACAAGTTGCCCGTCATAATTGCAAAAGTTTAATGAACTGAGGAAAGTCCGCTCTGGATCTGAGGTTCTAAAAGTTCCAGTGAGCATCGCTTGAAATTTCTGTATTAAGGGTATTGACCAGAGTTTTTTACACAAAATTCTGTGGCAAGAGGATACGAACCAAAGATTCCAGGCATCAAAGACGGGTAAATCCAAAAAATCACGTAGTCATCAAAAAAAGAGGTTGAAAAGCTTTTGACGCCGGATTAATTTATCCGATCTCTGACAGTCCATGGGTAAGCCCGGTGCACTGTGTACCAAAAAAGGTTGCATGACCGTCGTCAAAAATGATGAAAATGATTTAATACCAGACCGATGGTCTCGGGTGGAGAGTATGCATTGGACTATAGAAGTTGATTGAAGTACCCGAAATGACCATTTTCATTGCCCTTCATGGATCAATGCTGAAAGACTCGGGGAAATTAATACTTTGTTTCCTCGATGGATTTTCGGGTTATTTTCAGATTCCCAAATATGAAGGGACCAAGAAAAAGACAACCTTTACTTGCCTATATGACGTGTGCTATCGCGCAGCCTTTTTTTTTTTTTTCCTATCTCTCTTTTCCTTCTTTTTGTTGGGCTATGCAATGCACCGGCACGTTTCAAGATGTATGATGGCAATCTTCCATGACATGATTGAAAAAACAATGGAAGTGTTTATGGAAGGACTTTAGTCTTGGGGATCCTTCTCTACATGCTATCATTTGGAAAAAATGTTTTAAAACGGTGTGAAGACACACATTTGGCCCTTAAACTGGGAGAAAAGCCATTTATATGTGAAAGAAGGCAATTGTTCTTGACACAAAATCTCCAAGTCGGGAATTGAGGTCGACCGAGCTTATAGTTGACGTTATGGCAAGCTCCCTCTCCGACTATGTGAAAGGTGTCGAATTTTCTTGGCCACGCGGTTTTTACCGACGTTGCAACAAGGACTTTCAAAATTAGCACGCCCAATGACTTACATGCTTGAAAAAAAGAGCCTCCATTTTTTTCTCAAAAAGAGGGTATCGAATCTTTTATAAATACACTTAAAGAAAAATTGCGAGGTCCAATTTTGATTGCTTCGACATGGGAGCGCGACTTGCCCTTTGAACTCATGTGTGATGCAAGCGAGTTGCATTGGGGGCAGTCTAGGCAACACGAAAAAAAACAAGCATTTCGACCAATTCCACATGCCAGCAAAACCATTACTCGACGTCAAGGAACATACACTACGACCGAAAAAGAATCTGCTGCTGTAGTGTAACGCTTTTGATATATTTCGGTCATAGCTCGTTTTGTCAAGAGCATAGTGTATATCCGACCATTGGCTATTAAAGTATTATTCACTAAAAAGGATGCTAAGCCAAGTCTGATGCGGTGGATCCTTTTGCTCCAAGAATTCGATGTTATCATCCGAGACAAAAAAGGAGTAGAGAATCTGGCCGCCGATCATCTTTCCAGACTTGAGAACCCTCATCAAGATAAACTCGAGAACAAGGAAATCACAAAAACATTTCCCTCTCGAAACTCTTGGATCAGTTGCTCTTCGTGTTGATAGTACCCTATGGTTTGTAGATTTCGCAAACTACCATGCGGGGAATTCATTATCAAGGGAATGTCATCCCAGCAGAAAAACAAGTTTTTCAAAGATGTCAAACACTACTTCTGGGATGACCCCTTCTTATTCAAAATCTGTACGGATTAAGTGGATCGGCTGTGTGTACCGGCAAAGAAGCTATCGAATACTAGACAGCTTGCACAATGGACCCACCGGGGGACATCACGGTGAAAATCTCACCGCCAAAAAGGTCTTTGATGCCGGATTCTTTTGGCCTACAATTTATAAAGATGCACACGAGTTGGTTAAAAATTGTGACTCGTGCCAACGACAAGGAAAATTTCACAAAGAGATGAGATGCTTACAAATTCATCAAGTTTGTGAAATCTTGGACGTTTGGGGCATTAGCCTTCATGGGACCATTCCCATCATCCAAAAGGAAACACATACATTACTTGTGGCTGTTCGATTACTTGTCGAAATCGGGTGAAGCAAAGGCGCTCCCCAACTACGAGCAGTCCCGAGTAGTTGCAAATTTCTTAAAATCTCTCTTGCAAGATTTGGTGCCCCGTGCCATCATCTGTGATCGTGTAACACATTTTTTGCATGACCAGTTTTGCAAAGGGTCATGCTTATATCTGAGTAGCACGTCTCTCCACCGCGTATCACCCCCAGACAAGTGGGCAGGTTGAAGTATCGAATCGTGGTTTAAAAAGAATTCTTGAAAGGATAGTGGGCGAAAATCATGCCTTTTGGTCAGACAAACTAGATGACGCTCTCTGGGCCTTCCGTACAGCTTACAAAACACCCATCGGGTGCACTCCGTACAAGCTTGTATATGGAAAGGCATGTCATCTGCCGATTGAGTTAGAGCACAAAGCTTACTGGGCCCTTAAACATGCAAACTTTGATCTCAAAACCGCGGGAGACCAACGCAAAGTTCAACTCAATGAATTAAGTGAACTGCGTGATCAAGCCTATGAAAATTCTTTGATTTACAAAGAGAAAACTAAGAGGATTCATGACGCAAAGATCAAAAACTGCGTTTTCAACGTCGGTGATTAAGTCCTCCTCTTTAACTTAAGATTGAAAATTTTCTCTGGAAAGTTGAAGTCCCGCTGGTCAGTACCATTTACCATTGTTCAAGTTTTTCTATATGGCATCGTTGAGTTATCCCAAAACTCTGGGCCAAACTTCAAAGTAAATGGTCATCGTCTGAAGCACTATTTTGGAGGGGATGTCCCTGCTATGGATATCCCAGACCTCCAAACCTTCCCTAAGGACAATTAAATTCAGGGAATTGGGTCAAGCTTAGTGACCCTAAACAAGCGCTTCGTGGGAGGCACCCCATGCTTATCCTAGTTTATCCATAATTATGTTATGTAGTAATGAATAAGTGTTTAGTTGTTGTGAGGAGGCTCGCCTCTTTCCTTTTCCATGTTTTGTGTTTTGTGCTGTATTGTCTAGGATGTCCCGGATTTTTGAAGCCTCTCGTGCTCGCGGTATTTGTCCTTCGATCACAAGAGCTTCACATCCTCAGCTTCATTTGGGAATCCGATATCCTAATCTTATCGACTAACGTTTATCTTTAAGCATACTTCATAAACGGCTTAGGATTTACGTAGAAACCCTTCATAAAAAAACATTGAGGACAATGTTTCATTCTAGTATGGGAGGATCTTCGATTTGATTGTGCCTGCAGCCGTTGTTTTCACGTAATCCCGTTTTTACCACCAAAATTTAAAAAAAAATTAAAAAATTAAAAAATTTCAAAACTAAAATAAGTGTTTTGTCATAATTTTGACTTTCCTTCTGGGTAGAATAAGAGTAAATTTTGACTCGATCAAGCGTGTTGAGCTCTAGCTTGTTCCTTAACTTTTAGACTAAGCGTTCGCGAATATTCGCGAAGAACGAAAAATTATAGTGTTAAGTATGAGTTGGATACTAAACAAGGATTATTTGGAAATATTAAGAGCTCATGTATGTAATTTGTCACTTTTTCTCCCACAAGCTCTTAACCTGATTAATATACGTGCTACTTTTGGAGATTAAACTTAAATCAATAATTTTTATATAGTATATAGCAAAAACTTTAGCCTTAGTTCAAATTTATACTTGAATTTTTCAAAAAGACTCCTTCCTTTTTACATATATATTTATATTTTTATATTGATATATATATATATTATATATATATTATAATATATAATATTAGTATATATATTAATATATATTTATATATTATATATTATATAAATGATGAAAAAAAATGTCAGTATCCATCTCGCTCTCAACTCATAATCGAACTGCACAATCTCTCTTCGTGGCTCGATACATTGTCTTGCCTGTTCCTCGTGCAGGCTTCAAACCGCTATATTGCTGACCTTACTGTCCATACTAAGTCGATGATTCTCACTTCATCTGCCCATAAAAGGCCGTCTATTAAGTGTGATTTCACTATATCTTCTGTATCATCTATTTGTTAAAGTCAATCATGCTTTGCTTGTAATTTGGCACCTATTCTATTTTATAAGCTATATATATACGGAAAACCTGAGAGTTTTTGAATCCTTAGGTCCCGTGAAGTCCCGATACTAGTCTCTGTGAGTGTCAGAAGCTTCTATCGGGATGGTCATGCTTAGCGCTCTTATTTAAAGTTTGAGGATTTTTTTTTCAATTTTTAGATAATTATAGTTAATGTGTCTCACATAGACGAATGGTTAGACGTACATGGGTATAGATCTGCCTTCACAAAACTCATTTTCTCGAGGTGGGAAACGTCGTGAAACATAGTATGTTGTATTAACGAGTGATCCATGGTTGAATTGTCAATGTTGTAGAAAATAGCACATACACCTAAGATATAATAATTGTCGGGACACCGTGAAAAAATTTACAAGTTGCAAAGATGAGTTAGAGTGTTAGCTTCTTAAATCTCGCTCTCGCGCTACACGGTCGGTTTTATTTTGCTAACTTGGTTTGGGAATATGTCAAAAGTCTCAGCAAGGACCGATGGAATTTATCCTTTTTGGGGCATTTCGGATCGTAATGCACTATTGATTCTATGATCCTAATGTTAGACATAACGAAGTCAAAACGTTCTAATTAGTTGCTTAATATGAAAACTACAAAAAAATGAGAAAAATGAAAAATACAAAAATATGTGTAGGAATAAGTGTATATATTTAAAAATGGTAAAGACGGGGCTTTTTCGAAACTTGTGAGTCTTTAATTTCTTTGATGAACACTTTGCTACTTTTCAAGATTATTAGTCGAGGGGGATCGAGATTCTTAGTTTTAAGTGCTTACTTCATAACATTGATCTTGGACACAGACAAAGTCTTTCGTAATGGGGATTTTGGTATGCGTTTAATTACACATACTTTTCACCATTAAAATCGGACTTAAATGACCAAAAACATACCAGAAAATACATTGTATTTGTATATTTTCATTTATATTGTGCAGGAAACGGATATCCGAGAAAAGGACGAAAAATCAAGCAAAAACGGACAAAACCAAGCACGGAATGGAAAAGCGTGGAAAAAGCCAAAAGTCAAATCAAAGCCAAAATCCAAGAAAGACAAAGTCAACGGTCAAAACCGGAGCCGACACCGAAGAATACTTGATGGGCCCACCCGAACCCATCTAATGGGCCGGACAAGCCCATTAGTATATTACATGAAGACTTTAAGCCCAAGTTTAAATAAAAAGGTCCCATTCCTTTTATTATATTTTTTATAGGGCACAAACTGCTGAAGGCCCATTACCCATTTAACCTTCATTAGTCCTTTAGGGAACTAACTTTTGGCAAAACTTCAATATACTTTGAGGGGGCATTTCTGCCATCCCCCAAAGTTGAATCCACCACAAGGGACCTTTATTGCAAGATATACATACACTTTGGAGGGCTTGTTTTGCCAACTCCCAAACCTTTCCCCTGCACCCTCAAACAAACAGACATAAACCCCTCTTTCCCGCCATAGTATGTAACAGTACCCAAAAGTTATGTTCATTATCTTCCTCCCTTCCCAGCAAGCAATAAAGATCATTAAAAACTCTAAACCCACCCTACATGGATCAATGAACACCTTGGCAATCCCCAACTCCCTCATTCGGCAAATGAAATGAAAAGAATCAATGGTCAAGATCAATTTGCTTGGGGGGATTACTCAAAATGGATGGCATAGATGGTGATTATGCTCAATCACACAAAAAACAACAAGCTGAAAGTCTCTATACAAAGAAACACAAAGACTAGAATCTTCCTGGTTCTTGTTATAAATGGGTAGTTGTAAGCCCTTGAATAACATATGTAGTTTTAACCTAGTTTAGTTCGAGTAGTTTTATGCACTTATAATTCCCAAGGATTGTAATTTTTTTTTTAAAGTTAATGAAATTCAAGTTTGTTCTTCTTTAAACCCGTTTTCCAGTTTTAAGTGTCTTTAAGTTTCAAAAGTCTTTCATAAGTTCTTCTAAGCTTTTATAACTTAGGGTGTTTTGGATAAGCTTTCTCAAAAACTTATCTAAGCTTTTAAGTTTTCATTAGTAAGGAATTTGGCATTTTGAGCTTTTGGATGATAAGCAAATAAAGGTCCAGAGCTTATGGGTTCAGTATAGAGTGGTATTTATAAGGATGGGTAGGTTTTGTAGAGCTTATTATAGGTTCTTTAATCCTGTTTAGAGTAAGGGAGCAAGTAAGTTTCCTTTTTCATATTCTGCTTATTACTGTACAAGTGCTTATTAAAACTGCTTATTTTCTGTCTTTTTATGCTTATTTTTGAGGGGTTTATTGCTGTTATGCTTACTTATGTTTTCATGCGTTTATTTTAGTTTTGCTTTGAAACTGTCTTTATATGCTCTTAAATGTTTATCTCTTATTTTTCTGATTATTTGCCACTGAATTGTTGCTTATTTATGCTTTGTTATGATGTTTAGTGCTTATCTTGCTTAGTCTTTAGTTTAAAAGTGATTTGTACAAATTTCTTAGTTAGTACTGGTAGTATATTTTGTTAGTACTGGTAGTGTATTTTGTTAGTACTGGTAGTTTATGAGTAATACTGTTGGATTAATTTAGCTTATTTAAGTGCTTATTATTGATTAAAATCTGCTTATAAGTGTCTTATATTGTAATTTGATGATCTGTTTTTAACAATTTAGGATCGAATCAGCTTGAAATAAAAAAAATGACTTTTTGAAAACTTAAAGTGCTATTTGGAAAAGCAGTACAACCCATAATTAGTATGCTAGTTTTTCTTTGGACTTTTGTCCTTATCTAGTTCTAACTCCAAGTTAGTACTGGTAGTGTTTTAAGTTAGTACTGGTAGTTGTAGAGTTAGTACTGGTAGGTGTTTTGTTTTGTTAGTGTTTAGTGCATTTTTGCTTATTAGCTTATTATTTCTGTTTATTTAGGATTAGCTTAGCTTTTTAGAGTAGATTTAGCCTATTTTGCTTACTGTATTTAGTTTAGAGGGTGGAGGGGGGGGAGTGGGAGAGTTAATTTAATGCTTATTTGCACTTTTTAAAAAGTTTTAATTTAGTGTTTATTTTTTAGCTTATTTGCCATTCTAGCTTATTCTAGTTGCTTATTTTTATGCTTGAGTGCTCATTAGGGGTAGTTAAATATTTGTTTTAGCTTAATTGCTTAATTCTTATTTCATTGTGTTCTATTAAGCCTAGCAACACTAACTTTTTAAATTAGCGCTGCTGAGTCTTATTTGTTTTTCTATCTTATTTGTCTTAAGTTCTTAGCGTATTTTTGTTCTTTTTTAGCTGCATTAGGTTGTAGTATGTGTACATATCTTGGTATTTGTCATTTAGTTACTTATTGTTGGGTTATTTTTGCTAATACTGCCATTTTGTTTTGTTTATTTCGTGCTTATTTGCAAGTTACAAAAAATTTTCCTTTTTTAAAGTTGCTTATTGTTAGCTTTTTCAAAAAGTTATATATCATTTAGGGTTAAATTTTTAGATAATTTAGTTTTGTTTTAACTCACGTTTTTACTCTCCCGTCCACGTTTTAGGATTTACTCATTCTAGCTTTCATTTTTAGGTTTTCCTTAATTGTTTTTGCATTCTAATTAGAAAAACAAAATCCAAATCTTTTTCCATTCAAACATCGTAATTCAAACCAACTTTCGACTTTCCAATTCGCTCCTCGTATGGGATAAACGACCCGGGAATATCATATCATACTTCTCTCGGTTTCATTGATTATTTTTAGATTATCCTTATTATATATTTTTTATTATATATTATTATATATATATAAAGGTGTTGATTTAAGATCTAATCAGTCTTCCAGTCAACTATTGGGTATTTAGTAGCAAGAGACTCAATATCAATAGCAATATCATCCCTTGGAACTACATCCATACTATCTCTAAGCTCTTTCTTCTCAGCATCATTCTCTAGTTTCTGTTTCTCAGCATCAGAATCTTCTCTTGGTCTCTTTTTACTAGACTTTTATTGAAAATCAAATCCATGTCTCTTCATCACTTCCTTTTCAATCTCAGAATCCTTAGGTACAAAAGCATTATTTTGATCCTATACTCTTTCAAATATAGGTCTAATATCTTCATAGCTCATACCCTTGAAATGACTCTACTTGTATCCTCCTTGATTTTTCAAATACATGCACATGTTCTTCCTTACTTCAGCTATAGAGAAAGATCTATTTTGAAGTGCATGATATCTTAGCACAGCAGGATCACTCCAATCAATATCATGGGCTTGATTAGCTTCAACTACAACTTCTTATTCTTATCTTGCTCTATCAAATTCTTCTTGTAACTGTTTAGCTATTTCTGCATCCCTAGCAATCCTTTGGTTTTCTTCTTCATTAATCTGTTCTTGCAATCTAATAGCTTCTTCATGCCCAAGTATTTCTTGCTCTAGTTGCTTCTTTGTCATCTTCTGAACAAATTCATCTTCTTTCATAAAAGCTTTTCCTTTATCTTTTCTCTTTTCTGCACTCCTTCTGATGTACACTAAATTGCAGCAGCAATACTAACTTCAGGATTCGCACTAGTAGTGGTAACAAGTACACTGGCAGTAGTAAATCCTTCAGCAATACTAACATCAAAATTATATTCCATGTCTTGCTCAGGTTGTACCAATGAGATTATAGGATCTTTATCAATTTCAAAGATCTTCCTCCCCTGGTTAGAAGAATCCTCTTCAGCATCTTCATCCTCAGAAATAACTATCCTGGCCCTTCTCATAGCTTTTATTGTTTTGACTTTCTTCTCCAACTTTTTCACTCTTAAGATGAGCTTTGTAAGAGCAGAACTATAAACCTTCTTTGTCTGCTGCATGTCATTCTCCAAAACTTCAACTCTTGGGAGAGGTGAATCATGGGGCCTGGTAGGGGTCTCATGCATGGTACCACTGCCCTGACCTGCTTCTAAGCCAATGTCAGTAGTGGCAGCCCCTCCAGCATTAACATCCACACTTGTGAATGCAGCCTCATCTGCTACTTGGGTTTGAGTAGGAAACTGAGACTAAGGAATCTCAGCATCTTGTCTGGTTATATCCCTAAGAGGTGATTGATATGTTTGAGGTGATAAGGATGGTGAAGATGTTATTCTGGAAGGAGATGACTCAGGTGTAGTGATCATTGTAGGAAATAGAGGAAAGTCTTCCCTAGAATAACCCGTAGAAACCCTTTTCATGTTGCTAAACAATTTTGTTGTAAGGGTAGGAGTAGGATAAGTTCTGGTGTGAGGTTGAAGAAGTCTCTTTTGTTTGTTTAAACAAATTTGAAGAAATCTTGGATACATTAAAAACTTGTGTGTGCTATCCAAGTTCTTCACCAAGCATCAAAGATCATTTTTGAAAAATTAAAAGTCCTGTTTGTGGCCAAGCAAATTATAGTAGTTGCTATATTGCTACTAAATTGCTCCCAAGCTGTTGTCTTTGGACTTAAATTGTGAAGGATTGTATGAATGAAAAACCTCCACTGAGGAGAAAAGTGTCCCTTTTGAAAAGTAAGTCTAGCAGAATCAGACACATACCCCATAAGAGCAAGTTGCTCAAAAATCTCTGTATTTGGTAAAGTAGTAATACCATCAGTGTCTTCCAGCTTGAGGTGTCTTCTTAGAGATGCTTCAGTGATAGTCTTGACTTGTCCATCAATGCTAGCAATTATTTCCACTTCTCCATCATCAGTTGTTCTAGCAGTAGTTGTTCCCCAAAACTGTTGGATTAAGGAAATATATATCTTGGGATTCTCAATAAGGGCATACTTGATATGACTAGCATTTAGAAAATCCACTAATTAATGAAAGGCTTCTGTTAGGAATAAATCTTCACAAGACTTAATACTGCCAATAGTACTAATGAAGTTAGTACTGCCACTACAAACTTAGTACTGCCAGTGTTAATTAATACTGATAGTAGAAAAGAGTTAGTACTGCTGATGGTTAAAGCTGCTGAATTGAAGATAAGGATGCATGGAGATTATTTCGAGATGTTTATACTTGAATTGTAACTCATCCTAAAAGGTAGGCTGTTATCTTTGTAAAGGACTCCTTGTGTTCTATAAAAGGAGATCCCAAGTGTAGTGTAAATTAGAACTTTTAGAGATACATTTAGAGAACATTTGAAATAGCTTCAAGGTTTGTAACCCCAGTACTTCAAGAGTACTCGTATTATTTAATAATATTGAAGCATTGAGTTTAGTGTTCATTGTTTGTTTGTGGTCATTACTGTTTCGTTAATAAACTTCTCTAGAGTATCAAAGTGTAGATTCCGCATACACTTTGGTATACATACAAAGTCTCAATCTTTGTTATTTTGGATTCTTCCAAGGTAACAAACTCTTTATATCATAAAGAATAGATCAAGGCGTGGGATCAACAATAATTATGTTTTAAAGTTGAGTTTTTGTCATAAACAAGTTTTGGAAACTCGCTCTTTGCTGCGGCGGGTTTTGAGTGCGTTTAAGGTTGCAAATATTTGTTCTAGTACATGACAGATGTCTTGTGTGTTTGATGTTGGCGCTTTATTTTTTGACTAATACTTGCACGCCAATTGTTACGAAATTAACCACACACCACTCTACTGATCAAACCCTTTTTAGTTGGATACTTTTCGCCACTTCTACTATGATAGTAATGTATGTAGGAAAGTGAAACTATTTTCCGGTTGCAGACAAAATTCGTTAATACTTATGCATAAGTAAAAATATATAGTTTTTATAAAAAAAATATAAAGCAATAAATGTAGACAGATAAATCATACTTGCATTATGTATATACGATACATACTACACAACGTTTAAAAAGCTCAGCCAAGGCCTTCCACACTTGAGTTAAATGACCAAACTCTCTTACTTCGATTACTTTTAACATATTCTTCTTCATGATCTGCAGGTTTTATCAAACATCCATGAATAACTAAATCACAAAAAAAGAACAAACAAACACTACTCATGTAGCCTCTAAAAAAAAATACTTGAGCAAATTATTACATGAATCCCATACCCACATTCTTATCGAGATCAAAACAACACACAATGCTATTGAAACGGGTTTGTTTGAGGGCTAAAGTTTGGGTAAAAAGGGTTAGTTTGGAAGCTGAAATAGGGGCTCGAACGGGTGGGTTTGGATACTGAATTGGGTGCGTTTAGGGGCTGAAGTGGGGGATAAGGTGGGTGTGTTTTGGGGCTGAAATGGGTGTGTTTCGAGGCTGGAATGGGGGTTAAATAGGATAGTTTTGGGACTGAAATGGGTGGGCTTAAACGGGTGGGTTTGGGTGCTGAAATTGGTGCGTTTGGATGCTGAAGTGGGTACGTTTGGGGTCTGAAGTGGGAGATGAGGTGAGTGTGATTTAGGAATACAGAGGCAAAATGATTCTAAAAAGGCTATCATGCAAAGGCTAGAAGAACATGATCAAAAGTTAAATTCTCTTGCGCAAATCAATCATGCTGAAGCCATTGAAGACTTAGTCAAAGCTAATATACCAAAGTTTGTACCACAAGCAGTCTTCAAATTTGTTCAACGTCGATATGAAAGAACTATCCTTGATGTCATAAAGAAGAATTCGGTCAATCTATTCCAATCCACCTCCACACCATCTGTTGAGCCTACAGAGTATGAGCTGAAACATTAATTGTATGAAAAGATGTTTGAAACAACCACATATTTGTCTCATGAGAAACATCGTGCTCTTTATGATGCTTTACAAGAATCAATGCAAGTTGATGAACTTCAAGCATGATATGGATCAACAAAGACCTCTACAAAGAAGCGATCTTATGATGATTAGGATCCTCCTAAAAATCATGAGGGGAGAAAAAGATGAAGAGGAAAAAAAGTGTTCGTGGGTCTTCATTTAAGAAAGATAAAGTTCTAAAAGATACTTGCAACTTTGAAAGATTCGAAGATGCTGATGAACCAAGATAGGAACAATAGCAAGAACATGAATTTCAAGCAGATAATAATATAAAACATAAATAATATAATTAAGTAAATCCTCAAATCACTTTTAACAAGCGATAAACCAACTCACAAATAAAATATAATTCCAGAAGTAACGACTTCCGAAAGTAACCTTTCTAGTCGTTTCCCTGGTCGTTATTGTTTTCCGACGAGGCGAGACTTGAACTTCGATTGAAGCTTGAGATCGGGAATTTGAATTGTTGCGGATATATTTTTTGATTTGGATTCCCCTATACTACAAACAAAAATAAATAAGCAAAAAAAAAAGAAATTTAACACTTAAGGCAATTGCAATTCTAATTTAAAACGTTAACGGAATTAAAAAAACGCGACAAATTAAGCAACTAAATCAAATTTTAACTCTAATAATAATGGCAAAAATAAACAAAACTATTATGCGAAAAGTAAAAAGGCTATGGGAATAGAGATACCACATATGATGAAGAGTGCAAAAATGACGAGATGAAATGAGACCCGCTCCATATGCTTAAAAATTCGATCTTTAAGCTCCATCATTAACCAACTTATTACCATTGATCAGCACTTATCACCTTTTTATAATTACCACTTCCTAATTTATGTGATTTATGAATGTAACAAAAAAAGACTTAGCGAAATATAGCTTTGAGAAAAATGACGATTGACTAAAAGATAAGAGACGTTGAATTTTGGAGGTAGTTCCAAGTCACAAAAATTATCATTTGATCACGAAAATAGAACAACGACTTTGACGCAAAAGATTTAAATGCCTAATAAACTTTAACGTGATAAACATTGACAATTAAAAGAAATAAAGTTGACGAAATAATTGAAAATAGAAAGATTAAAATAAATGACAAAAAGCTATTCATTCATATGGAGCACCTAAAACTCGAAAGAACCAAATTCATCAAAACTAAATATGTGGTTTGCTAATACAAAATGAGCAAAAGAAAAACTATTTATGCGAGACTAAATTAATTGCATTGATAAAACAATTACAGCTACATGATGATTGATGATTGGACGAGTGAAGGGAACCGACCCTTTGGATGGGGTGCGGTTGTTGTTTCTTTTTATTGTTGTTATGATCCACGTGCTAAACAAAAGAAAAGAAAGAAAACAACATACAAAAAAATGAAACATAAAGAAAGAAAAGTGCAGCTCTTCTTCTTGATAATCTGATCGTTCCTACCTATTTATTGGTGTAGGTTATAACAAGACATCCCAAATGAGATGGTGTGTAGGTTTTCATTTATTTATTTATTGGATTTGGGTCATGGACTTCTTGAAACATTTGTACGAATTGGACAGAAATTAAAGACTGATTATAAGGGAATAACTTCAACTTTTTATTAATAAACTTGAGATCACAAGACTTGAAAAGAGTATTAGCTTACATAAAAGCTTAAAGACAGAGATATGTAGAAAAAGACATAAAAGTGAATTGCAGGAAAAATAGAATGGAATGAATACAGGAAGTGTAGAAATTCCATCTCTATTTATAGGAGAATGGTGTGTATCTTGTAAGGTAAAACCGCCAAGGCCTTCAATTCTTTCTATAATTGATTATGGAAGGTCATAATTCTTGCCAATAAATCTTGAAACCGCCTCATTAATTCTTTCCATTCAAACTTGAAACTGCCTTATTAATTCTTTGACCTCTATTTTTGGCTCATATTTTATTATATTTCAAATGAAGATGAAGCGGGTAACGACCGTTAGTTGTTAGGACTAACGGTGTTACGGTTTGGGTAAACGAGTGTTAAGTCTCCAAGTGGGCTTCTTCTTGGGCCGGTTTGGTATATGTTTTTATTGGGCCTCTTTCTTGGCCCCATTTTCTCTTCATAAATTGGACCGCTCTTGGCCATTAATTTTATGGCTAGGATTGGCCCACTTTGCAAAATGTCCTCAGCTTCGGCTTTTCTCGCTCTTTCCAATCTCGTGCTCGGTTTGTCTGGTTTTTTAAATTCTCTTTACAACTAAGAGATGTGATGTCTTTGGAGTAACTTGGAATCTGGCACATGCACATACTGCAAACATAATATCTGGTCTAGATGTTGTAAGATACATCAAGGATCCAATCATAGATCTATAGAGATGTACATCAACATCATTAGCATCTCCATCTTTGTCTAAAGTCTTTTTCAAATCAACTAGAGTAGAAGCAGACTTCACATCAGTGCAGTTGAATTTCTTCAAAATCTCATCTACATATTTATCCTGGCTGATAAATATTCCATCTTCTGCTATACTTGTAATCCTAGAAAGAAAGCAAGTTCTCCCATAAAACTCATCTGAAACTTATCCTTCATAATCTTCTCAAATCCAGTACATAGTTACTTGTTTGTAGAGACAAAGATAATGTCATCAACATAGACCTGTATAAGAAAAATATCTCCTTTTTGCTTCTTGATAAACAATGTCTGATCTATCTTCCCTCTTTTAAACCCATTGCCTAACAGATAGTTAGCCAAGGTTTCATACCATGCTCTTGGTGCTTGATGCAACCCATAAAGTGCCTTGACCACCTTATATACTTTGTTTGGATTGTCAGGATCTTTAAATCCTGGTGGTTGAGTAACATAAAATTCCTCCTCAATATTTCCATATAAGAATGCACTCTTCACATCCATTTGATATACCAGAAAACCCATATAAGAAGCATATGCTAAAAACAATCTTATTGCCTCAATTCTTGCCACAGGAGCAAAAACTTCTTCATAGTCTATACCTTCTTCTTGTCTATGACCTTGTGCAACTAACCTTGCTTTATTCCTAATCACAATCCCTCTTTCATCTTTCTTGTTTCTGAAGACCCATTTTGTTCCAATGGCCCTCTTCCCAATAGGAAAATCCACAAGTATCCAAACCTGTTGGAGTTTGAATTGCAGAAGTTCTTCCTGCATTGCTTCCACTCAAGATGAATCAGATAGAGCTTTAGCAATGCTTGTGGGTTCAATCTGGGATAAGAAACAAACATATAAATAAGTATTTAGGGTATCATGTGTTTTCTATTCATATACAACACCAAGAAATCCGTGTTCAGAAATAGATTTTGTCATTCTTCTTGTTTGAATAGTGGACTTCACATCACCAATCACATTTTTAATTGGGTGATCTTTATGGATTCTTGTATTGGGAGTTTGTTGGAACTATATAGGAATTAGTGATGTTCCCTAAATTAACTTATGGTTCATCTTCATCACTGAAGAACTCAACATGAGTGGCTTCAAGTGTATGACTAGCTCCCATTTTGAACATGTCTTTAGGGTTATCTGGATCATATGAACTAGCAGTATTAACTGATGGATCAACAATATTAAGTTTAAAATGACCAGTATTAACTTCAGGACTAGCAGTATTAACATGTTGTCCAGCAGCATTAACTTCCTTAGGACTGCTATCATCTTCAGACTTATCTTTTTCATCACTCTCATTATGTGGACCATCTTCAACCTACTTTTGATCATCAGCAGCAGATTTTGGTTCACCATTACCAACATCCTTGGAAGGTGAATCAAAGTATGAAGCATCTTTCCAAATTGGCATCATAATGCAATCTTGACTGATTTCTTCTTTCTGAGTAGATGTACCTGCATTAAGTTCTCCTTGTGTACCTGCAGATTCATTTGAGATTGTACCTGCAGCTACTGGTACATAATTCATAGATTGGGTTAGAGAATCAATATCAAACAGCCACTTTGGACCATTCCCTTCTATCATAGGCTTATTCTCTAAAAACCCAATATGCAAGTTTTCTTCTACCCTCCTGGTTCTTGTGTTGTATACCCTAAAAGCTTTACTACTCAAGGAATATCCAACAAAGAAACCTTCATCACTTTTGCCATTAAACTTTGCCTAAATTGTCTAAAGTATTAAGAATGGTAACATGACATCTAAATGGTCTCATAAAGCTTAGAGCTGGTTTAAGACCTCTAAAAAGTTCATAAGGTGTCTTGTTATGAGGCTTGACTACTAAGACCCTATTCTGTACATAGCAAGCAGTACTAACTGCTTCAGCCCAAAATGTGGTAGGTAACTTAGAGTCAGCTAACATGGTTCTAGCAGCCTCAATTAGTGTCATATTCCTCCTCTCAGCCACACCATTTTGCTGAGGAGTCCTGGCTACACTGTATTCCCTCTTAATACCTTTTTCTCTACAAAAATCATCCATAACTTTATTCTTAAATTCTGTTCCATTATCACTCCTGATTATTTTCACTTTCTTATCTACTAGGTTTTCTATTTCTTTGATAAAGTTCTTGAGAATCTCACTGGTTTCATCCTTAGTTTTTGTTTAAAAAGAAAACCAAGTAAAATGCTATACAATCATCAGTGACTACTAAGCAATACTTCTTATGCATTAAACTACTCACAAAGGTTGGACCAAACAAATCCATATGAAGCATAAACAAAGGCTTGGTAATTAGATTCAGAACCTTGGACTTACAAGAAGCTCTATGTTGCTTCCCTTTAAGACAAGCAACATAAGTTTGGTCATTTTCAAAACGTTTTGTAGGTAAACCTCTTACAAGATTATCCTTAACAAGCTTATTTGTGTTCTTAAAATTAATATGACCAAGCCTCCTATGCTAGAGAATTGATTAATCTAATGTAGCCTTTACAACAAGACAAGTTAAACTTTCTTTAGGAACAATGTTCTTCATATCAAAACTGTACATGTTGTCCTTTCTAGGAATTTTAAGAAGCATTTGACTTTCATTAGGCAACTTAAAATTAGGAGATAAGACAAGATATTCAGTGTCAGTAAAAAGCACATAGTTCCTTTTGTCACACATCTGTGAGACACTAAAAAGGTTGAAATTTAACTCATTGACAAAGTATACATCTTCAAAATCAAGGCTATTAGTTTTAAGTGTTCCTTTACCAAAAATTCTACCACCATGTGCTCCTCCCCTAAATGTAACATAACCTCCATCAAATTCCTTGAAATCTGAGAGATAAGCTATGTTCCTAGTCATGTGCCTTGAGCATCCACTGCCAATAAATCCTGTATCATCCTGTTGTGGCTTGCCATGCACATAAAAATAAGGAAATTAGTTTCCTTTGGGGACCCAAGTCATTACTGACTTGGATCTGCCTCATGCATCAATGTAGTCGTATTTCTTCAAGGTGATTGATGCACTATCAAGTTCGGTAGGTCTCCAAACCCAACATGTTGAGGCCTTAATATCATTTGCCTGATTAACCCTAACAACATTAACAACTGCTGAATGTGGCCTAGCAGTATTAACTGCTTTTGGCCTAGCAGTATTAACTGCTTTTGCCTTGGCAGTATTATTTTTTTGGGTAAACTTTTTGTTAATTAATATTGTTTTTGATTGATAGGGCCTTTTTACAGTTGACTATGCTGATTTTGAAAAATGTGACATTGGTTTAGCACTAAAAACTGTAGATTTCGGATGAGCAGTATTAACTGTCCTGGCAGTATTAAATGGTTTTAGGCTAGTTTTCATTAAAACTGCTCTTGGAACCATGTTCCTTTGAGCGTTAGGGTGAGTCTTGTTGGTAGTATAGTTGTAGTTCACCCTGTTATAATTATTCCCATATACCATCCTTTCCCTTTGATGGTATTTACAATGAGCCTGCACATGATCAAAACTCCCACAAATGAAGCAAGCTTTGTTATACATCACAAAATCACTTCCTAGTTGATTGGACTTTTGTCCATTCCAGTTTCTTTGATTTCCCCTAGGGCTTTGTGATCTATACATCTCAGCATACCTAACTGACTTTGTAACTGGGTTTTCATGATTTTTAGGTTTGAAAAACTCTATCTTTTTATCAACAATAAAAATAGTTTATTTATCAACATTAAGTGAAGACTCAACAAAGCTACTTGTAGGTCCTTGTGTTGGATCTATATAGCCTTTGTAAGACAATAGCTAACTTGAATAAATTCAAATCAACTATGTGAGAGACACTGACTATGAATATCAAGTGTTAATGCGGAATCTTAACACAAGTATAAAGAAGAATACAATACTAACTTTGCTATTGATTTCTATTAAGCTTCAATGCTACTATTTGTTATGTTTAACTCTATGTCGTAGGGTTCCTTTTATACACCAAGGAAACCCTAGAAAGGCTTTACAAAATGTGTGAAAGGATAATGCATATCCTTTCCTAAGATATCTCCTAAAATATCTCTAAGATAACTATTACCTTTATTCTGTTACATAAACAGACTTAACTACATACGACCAGTACTAACTATAGTACTGCCACTCTACCAGTACTAACTATAGTACTGCCAGACTTAACTTAGTACTGCCAGAACTAACTAATACTACCAGACTTAACTGTTATACTACCAGTATTAAGTCTTTTACAATATATTTCCCAACAATCCTCCCCTAACTTGATCTTCACTTGTGAACTTCAAGTTTCTTCAAGTGTCTTCCATTTGAGCTTCCTGAGGATGTTGTAAATACAACTCTTCAAATTATTCTTGAGCTGCAATTCTTCAAATCATCTCTTTTTGATCTTTGCAGCCATTATTCTTCAAAACTTTTTAGCAACCCTTCATATCAGCAATCAAATCATATAGTTTCAGACTATTCTCATCACTTCCAGGTGTGTTAACTCCTGTGAGAGGTGAATCATTGAAACTTTAAATGGATTTGATGTCTCTTTACCAGTTAGCCATTTACTCTGGAGTAGTCAGTCCTTTGGCCACCAGAAAGGTGCATGTCCATGGTCGACTGAAAACCATTTCAACTCTCAGTACATGAAACATTGGTGAGTTGAATACCATATGGTTTTTGGCAAACCATTATAGCCATAAACGGATTTGATATGCCTTTACCTGTAGCCGTTTGCTCAGGGCTAGTCAATCCTTTGGCACCTAGAAAAGGTAAATTCCATGGTGGATTGATTACCATGTCAACTCTTTGTACATGAAACTTGGTGAGTTGATGTACCATCCACTTTTTGGTAAAGTGTCAACCATCTAATATGGATTTGCAATTTGTCTTTACCATAAGCCATAATCTCATGGACTAGTTATGGTTTTTCCACAGCCTTTACCACAATCCATAAACTTGTGGGCTAGCCAACTCTTTACTAACCAGATATGGTGAGTTGATAACCATACAATTTTTGGCAAATTGTCAGCCATTAACGGATTTAAGAAGTCTTTACCAAGAGTCGTTTGCTCCTAGACTAGCCAGTCCTTATGTCTGTTAGACATGGTGGACTGATAACCATTTGTTGTGTTAGTGCATAGCACCTCCACCAAGTGTTGTTCTCCTCATCTCCATCCTAGATATCTAACTCATCAACCTTTACTACTTCCTAATGCCAGCTTGCTTCTCCATCATTTTCAAAAGTTTGTAACAATCCTCATCTGGTTTTCCTCCTTGAAGCTTTTTATCTAGCATAGCTTTGCATACCTCAGCAGATAAAGGATATTTTCTTTTAGTCAACATATAAATATTTGATGACTCCAAGTTTAAGCAATGTACTCTGCAGGTATTATAATATCTCCAACTTATGATTCTTTGTTGACCTAATAAACTCTAAATAGGATCTGTACTAAGGGGTGCCTCAAACATATTCTTTAAATATTCCCAAAGTACCTTCTTAAGCTTATCCTCTGGTCCATTCAAACCATATCGATTCATGACAATCCTATATAATTCAGTAAGATAATCCCTAGTTATGTCCTTCAACATAGCTCCAAAATTTATGTACACTATATCAGTTCCATTTTCCCTAACAATTTGATACACACTTTTCTTTCCTTGCTTGATGATCTTATAAGTAGCTATACTTGGGGGGTTTTATAGCTACGAGAACAGGATTAGTAGAAATATTAGTACCTAAAATAGGATCAACATCTTTACTAGCTTCAGATTCATCCTCATCAGTCTTGTCAGAATGTAATCCTTTCCTAGCTATCTGTTTCCTCCTCTTTCTAGTCTTCTTGGTAGACTCATCATCTTTTGCTTCATCACTCTTTAGTCTTTTTGAAGTATTTGTTTGAAATTCTTCACCAAATTTTTTTAGACTATCTTTTGTAGCTTCAAAGTTTATAGGTGCAAAAGATTCAACCTGCTTCACCAGCTTATCAAATTCTTCTTTTACTTCTTCAAAACTTAAATTCTTCAGCTGAGACAGCTTCCATGTCCCCTGATTCTTCAAGTAATTCATCATATATGTTCTCAGCTGTGATTGGGTCATGGGCTTATTTCTTTTAGCTCTTGCTCTTTCCTCTGCAAAGTGTTTCTTCCTTTGATTTACTAGTTCAACCATCTTCTTTGCAAAGTCTTCTCCTTGTAAGCCACTTCCTAGCACACTCTTTGACAACTCTGCATTAGCTTCAATCTTTGCTCTAATAAGATCCCAATCTTCATCTGTGTAATGCTGAGCTTCAAATTGAACTTGAGCTCTTCTTTGCTTTTGTTGCTCATTTAATTCTTCTTCTTCTGCAAGTCTTTGTGCTAAGAGAGAATCCAAGTGTACTTGTTTAGCCTCTTCTTCTTTCTCCAAAGTATCCAATCTGATAGCTTCAGCGAGACTAGCTTCCTCCTGTAGAATTTGTTCCTTAGTCTTCTTAGGAGCTTCTTCAATGATCATAGGAGCTTTTCCTTCTCTTTGGCCTTTATCAGGGGAAGGAATGGACTTTTTAATACTGTCAGTACTAACTTGTCCACTAACAGTACTAACTTTAATACTGCCAGTATTAACTCCTTCAGCATACCCAGTACTAACTTCTTCTTGAAAATCCAAGCTAGTGACAACCTTCTTTCCCTTAGTCTCTTTCCTTCTCTTATACCTCCTTCCCTTATCTATTGACTTTGGCTTTTGAGAAGCAACCCTGGAGAGAGTTTTAGCTGCTTCTAATGTAGTAGGGCTTATGTCTTCAACTTGTTCCTCCCCTGAAGCATTGACAGTAGTCTTAGAAGGAGTAACCAGCCCTTGTACCAAAGAAACTAGAGGATCATCTTGACTTTTCCTCCCCTGAGCCTCAGGTTCTTCCTCTTCAGAGTCTGATAAGACCACATTTCTCCTTTTCAAAATACCTTCCAGCTTCTTCACCTTCTTGACCAACTTCACAATAGCACTCCCCATTGTCAGCTTGGTTTGCTTGAGATCCTTTTCCAGACTATCAACTCTTGTCATTAATTGAGGAACTAATTGAAGCAAATCATCCACAGTCATCTGTCCTTGGGCATGCTCTTGTGGGGGTGAGAAGTGTTGGTGTGCAGGGGATGGTTCCTCAAAAGTGTGCTCCATAGGTTCAGGGTCAGTTTCAGGGATAGGTGTAGGTGTAGATGCAGGGATAGGAGCAGTTATAGGTGGTGGAGATTGTACTGGTGGTTTGTTCTCGTGGCTATAAGATGTTGATGGTACTGGAATTGTGGATGGATGAGTGGTTGAGATTGAGCCACATCAGGATGTTCTTGACCGTGTATTCTGGATTAGTAGTAGCAACATGCAGCAAGCAGGACAAACAAAGTCTTGGTTGTCCCTCTAAACCCTTTTCATATTCCACAAATCTTTTTGAGTCAGGGTTCAAAGCCAGTAAGGGTGTTTGTTTTCCGTTTGAATTTCCCAAAATCAGTTGTAGAAAATGAGGATACATCAAAATTTGTTTTGTTTTTAAGTTTGCCACAATGCCATCAAAAACTTAGTTTTTGAAAATTTTAAACTCTGCAGTGGAAAGACAAATCAAAGGCCTAGTAGCAATATTTGTTCCAAATTTGATCCATCCACAGCTTTAGAGCTTATACAATGCAAAATCTGGTGGGACTAAAAATCTCTATTGGGGTGTGAAAAAGCTTTTCCAAAGGTAAAAGAATCCGTCTGTAGCGTTACCCCATATGCCCCATCCCCTAAAAAATCTCATTATTTGGCAACATTGTAATCCCGTAAGCATCTGCTAATTGAAGCTTATGTCTATTAGATGCCTCAATGATTGTATATATAATGGTATCAATAGTTGCCAGTAATTCTAGAGTCTCATCAGCAAGAGTGTTGGCAGTAGCAGTCTGCCAAAACTGTTTGACTAGGGAATTAGAGATAGTAGTATTAGTAGTTAAAGCATACCTGAGGTTGGAACCTCTTAGAAACAATCTACTATTTCTGCAAATCTGCACCTTTCATCAGGCTTGCGGCAAGAATCCACTTGATTGTGTTTGTCGCAAGTATTTTATTGAGCATGAATCGGAAAGTAGTGTAGAGTTTTTGTTTTGAGTTTTTAGTCATCTTACCCCATATTAAAAAATATAGCAAGCAGTACTAACTGTCTTCTGCCCAAAAATTAGTTGGGTTAAGAGTAATCTTGCTAGCATATTTCTAGCAGCCTCAATTAGGGTCATGTTCATTCTTTCAGCAACTCCCATACTGTTGTGGGAGTTCTGGCATGCTATACTCTTGTATTATTCCCGTGTTCCACAAAAATTCACAGCATATCTCTATTCTTAAATTCTAGTTGCCATTTTTCTGATCTAATGATTTTAACCCTTGACTAATGTGTTTTCTTTCTGGCCTAATGAAGTTTCTGAAGAATGCCACTAGTTTCCTCCTTAGAGGCCAAAAGAAATACAACAACTAAATCGGGTAAAATCATCAGTAATTACAAGGCAATAACTTGCATGATTAATGCTTTTTACTAGAAGTAGGACAAAAAGATCCAGATGTTAAGGTGTGTAATGGTTCAGTGATATTCTTTCTATTTGGCCTATGCAGGAGGCCCTGTTGTTGTCTTTTACCTTTATGGCAGGCAACACATGTTTTTGGTCATTTTGAAACCCTTGGAAGGTAGACCTCTTTACAAGGTTTTCCTTCACAAGTTTGTTTAGATTTTAAATTTGATATGAACTAACCTTCTGTGCATTATTTAGATTATCATCAAGATGTGGCTTTAGCAAATCAAACCAGCAAAACCTTTGCAAGAGGTTGTCTGCCATATCAAAATGTTCATATTGTGTGATGTCTAGGGACCTTTAAAAGTATATGATTTTCATCAGGCATCTTAAAGTCAGAAGACACAACAAAAAAATTCAGTTTTAGTAAAAAGAACCTTGTGCTGCTTATCACAAATTTGTGATATTGAGAAAAGGTTTTAAAATGCCCTCATTCTTTTTCAAAGGACACCCTTATCAAAATCTAAATTACCAACTCTTTATTTTTCCTTTACCAGATATGTAGCCTTTGCTACCTCCCAAAAAGTAACTGATCTCTATTGAATCTTCAAATCCTCAGTTGATCCTTGTACCTGTCATGTGCTTGAGCATCCACTATACCATTTATAAATCTATCTTCCATGTTCTTTAGTGGATGATCCTGCACACATGAAAAAGAGAAATTAGTTTCTCTTAGGACCCAGGCCTTTTCAGGTCAGGTCTGCTTGTGGACCTTTAGCGTTCACAGTTCTAATAAAAGGTTTGGTCTTACTGTACAATTAGAGTTTGGTTTAGAGTTCCTCCAATTATACCTGCTGAGGTTCTTAACAGCAGATCCCAATTTCCCTTATACTGCATGAGAATGAGACATTTGTGCTTATTGTTTTTGCTAAAGTGGTCTTTTTCAGAAGAATTTGGATTTGGAAAAATGCCTTCTTTGATTAAATTGATTCACCTGAGGTCTTTTAGGACTAAAGTTGTTTGAGGTCTTTACAGGTACTGGCTGTCTAGATCTAACAGTATTAACATTAGTACTACCAGTATTAACCTCTAGGCTGACAGGGATTAACCATTTTCTTCCAGTATTCATATTAGGTCCTAACAGAATATTGTTTGAACATACCAGAAATATGTTGTACGTTTGATATAGGAACAAATTTATTTGAAATGATTAACCCTACGTTTGCATTTGGTCCATAATGTTTTTACAACCCCATTACCAGTATTAAAAACCCTTTGTTTCTTAAACTCAACCTTTCTTGCCATTTTCTTTTCATAATAGTCACAGTCTTTGATCAAATGACTTAGACTACCACAAACAAAATATTTCTTCTTAGTGAAAGAGTAACCTTCCCTTAGTTCTATTTCCATCATAGCATTCCAATTTTTTTTCTATCTAACTTTAGGTGTTTCTTGATCTTTTGAATGGTTTGCCATCATGAGTTTTTATGTGAGATGACACACTGGTTCAACTTCTTTTGATTTTAGATCAGACACATCTTTTTTATTTGTTGATTTAGGTGTATGTGTAGTCTTACATTCTATGGAACACTTAAAATCTCGATTCAGGTCAATTAGAATGTTAGAGGAAGTTCCAATGATCTGCACACTGTAATTGATTGACAGGTAGAATATTCATGGATTAATCATTGTTACATTGGGTTTCAGCTCTTGACGGTCCCTATTTGACTATAAACATATAAAGACTCGTCTTTTTCTTCTTGGTTGTAGGAGTATAATCCCACTTTAAGGATGTGGAACACTTTAAATCATTAGTTTTTATAAAATCTACTGTACAAAAGTTTTCCATCTGAATCCTCTTTTGCAACAATTAAACACAAAAAACTTCATTCATCCTCATAACTTGAAACATTATTGTTTGATTGTTTTTCAAACACTATGCCAATTTTACTATTTGAACTATGCAGAATTGATTAATCTTTAAAGATTCTTGGAAGAATCTTTCCATGAATCTAATGTTTTCTGCAATTGTTCCTTTTCTTTTACAGCTTTCATTCCTATTCTCCTATATCTTTTAAGCTTTTCATCTTTTTCATATATTTCATTTGCCTGAAATGTAAGCTTTTCATTTAGAGAAAGTTGCTGTTTTTGAAAAGTAACAAGTTGACCTTCTAGTTTCTAACAGCTTAACTATAGGCAAGTATTTGTGCTTCTTGATCACCTACAACTGATTCATTTGTTCATCCACAGTGTTTTAAGGTATTGTATGAATTCAATGAAAAGTGTGTTAGAACACAAAGATACTCACTACTGAGATGTATAGTAGCCATGAGTGCATGATTAGTCTCTTCACTTCAGTATGTTCTCCCTATGACAATCCCATAATCTATTGTTAGCAAGCCTATATGATTCTTCTCATGCTCCCAGCTTCTTGATGTGATAAAATGAGTTCTCGCTTTTCTTTTTTTCATCATGTGTTCCCCTTTGCGGTACTTCCCTAGCAAAGTGACAAGTTTTGTGACAATTGAGATTCAAGCTTCTTTTTGTCAATGCCAACAGGTGTTGTTCCATCCTCACGACTCTCTTCCTGTTTTCTTTTATAACTCTTCATTTGAATAGCATCATTGCTAATCTGCCAAGTTTATGTCATATCTTCCTAGTATAAATAATCAAGTTGTTCAGATCTTCATGAAGCATGGTACCAAGTCCTCTGATTGTTGCAAAGGAGGATTAGATTACTTCATCAGCAAAACCGCAAGAACTTCTTTTTCAGGAATATTGGATGAAGAAGTGAAGGAGTGCAAGTATTGTAGGCACCGGTAAAACCAGACTTATAACCTTTTATTAGTGTGCTTTTGCTTTGTGAAACAAAAGCATCATTTTGAGCTCTTGCAGATGTTTTTGAGGCACCTTGGATTTCTGCTCAAAAACGCTAAGGTATTGTATAATCTATAGATAAAGTAACAACATTGGTTTAGTTCTCATAGTCATTCCAAATTTGACCATGCTAGGGGCAAAGATCTGAGGAAACTTTATTGATTTGCATCCTCCGTTGATACTTTCAGCACCATGAGCTTTCCAAACTAGAAGTATTATTGGAATCTGTCATATCACTTTTTCAACCCTTTGACTGTATTGTAAATGCTTCAAAACTGTTGTTTGAATACAGCCTTTCTGTATTTTCTTTGAATTTGCATTACCACCCAAACCTAGTTTGAGGCTTTCAGATCTCTTAGGCTTATCTCTTCCATGAAATCTTTCATATGCTCCTTGGGAATGGCCATCAGCTAGATATCTTAGTCTTCTGTCTTTTCAACCAACTTGATTTCTGCAGCAGTTAATGGTGAAAGTATTCGAACAATACCATCCTTTCCAGTTGAAAATTCTCTTTCTTATAGTTTCTGATTATGAATTACCTTCCAAAAATCTTTGTCAATGTACCTCAAGTAAATGTTCCATCTCATTGCCACCAGATATCTACTCCTCTTCTCCCTTAGAATTAGGAGTTTAATATTTGAGATAGCAATTATTTAAGGAATCACATGTTGTTGTTGTTTAGGTGAAACACCAGTGTCTGATGCATCTTCATGGTTTGATGCTTCATCATCACTGAGATGTTAAGAGAACTCATCATTAGCAGGCTGAGACATTTTGTAAAGAATTGTAGGAGAGTGTTTGTTTTGTGATCTTGTGATTCTCTTATTTAAAGTCCCATTTATTGGCTCTAAATCACCATTGTTAGGTCCCTTGTGAATTGGATCTATATAGCCTTTGTTAAGACAATAGCTAACTTGACATAAATCCAATATCAAACTATGTGAGAGACACGGACTATGAATATCCAAGTGTTATTGCAGGAATCTTAACACAAGAAATTACAGAAGAACAATTAATATATTTGCTTCTATTGTTTCTATTAAGATTTCAATGCTTCTATTACAGATAATAAAACTTTATGCCGTAGGGTTCCTTTTATACCCAAGGAAAACCCTAGCAGGCCTTTACTAATGTAGATAGGAAATACATATATTTTCCTAACGTTACTCCTAAAAATATCTCTAGTAACTATTATCTATTCTGTACATAAACAGACCTTAACAAAATATGAACAGTACATAACAATTAGTATGCCACTCTACCAGTTATAACTTAGTACTGCAGACTTAACTTTTTATATCTACCACGTATAAGTCTTTTACAATCTATTCCCATAATAGAAGATTTGAAATTATTCAAGAGAAGTACGCATCCTTCTATAGACACTAGCTAAATCAGAAGTGGATGATCTAGAAGACCTGGATTGAACCTCAAGTGATATCTTCCCATTTCATAGGTCCAAAGGATACGACGTCCCACAAATAGTATGTTGTTTATACATCGATGCTGAGGAAACATGAGTTAGGGGATCTCGGTGAACCCACACTAGAACTATAAAGCTTCCACTTGTCTAGACACTGAGTCTGTTAAATGGGCTTTATGCTATGAATGTGGAAATGCAAATCCATGAAAGACAACGAAAGTTTGGGTCTTAGATGAACTTCCTCCTAATGGCTAAACCTGTTGGAGCAAATGGCTCTTTAGAAAAAGGACCCCGACATGGATGGAGTGTACACACTATAAAAGCTCGTCTTGTAGCGAAGCTATACTTCGCAAAACCCTACGGGATTGAATATTGGGACACCTTTCTCCTGTTGCAGACATCAGAGTATTAGGATTTTGATAGCTAATAGACGCATACGTTGACTATGTGATTTGGGCCATGGATGTCAAAACTGCCTTCCTTAATGGATATCTCAATGGAAGAGGTTTACATGGAGCAACCTAATGTTTTGTCAATCCAAATATCCAAACCGAGTATTGCAAGCTGAAACGTTTCATCCTTTTATGGGGCCTTTAAGCAGCATCAGCAATAGAATAAGCGTTTTGGTGGACGAATAACGAAAATTTGGTTTCACTCAAAATCGTGATGAGCCATGTGTATATCTAAAAGCTAGTGGGAGTAATGTCACTTTCCTAATCTTGTATGTCGATGACATATTGATCATGGGAAACAACATTCCAATGTTACAAGATGTAAAATCTACATCTTGGAAAGTGCCACCCCCCATCTAATTTGTTTTTTTTTTTGCTATGGAAGATATTAGGTGAAGCTGCATATATTCTTGAATCAGATCTTACGAGATAGTTCACGTACGCGTGTGGCTTATGTTCAAAGTTTGCTTATATCGAAAAAAATCTATAAAGCATTTTTCACATGAGAATTCCAAACATGGAAAGAATCCCCATGACAAGATAAGCTTTAGATTGCAGTAAATGACCAAGGTGCCTATACACCTGCTGAGTGAAGCGCATGCCAAAATGTTCTTTAGCCCTAGGCAGTGGGTTCTATTATGTATGCTGTGAGATGTACTCGCCCTGATGTTGCGTTTACTCAGAACATAACAAGCCGATTTCAACAAAATCTAGGTGATCTTCACTAGAGTACTGTTAAGAACATTCTGAAGTATCTCAGAAATACTAAGGATGTGGTTCTAGTTTACAGAGGTGATCTAAAATGAGAGCTCAGGGTTTCTTGCTACACTGATGCTGGATATCTAACGGATGCTGATGACCTCAAGTCTCAGACTGGATATGTGTTCGTTTTAAATGGAGGTGTTTGATAAGTGTAGATTACACATATCTATTTATGCTTAAAAAGGCCCAAATAAACCCAAAACGGATCAAAAATGGCAAAAATATGCTTGTATCTGAGTTTATTGTGTGCAGGTTTGGATATGTCAAATATCACAAGAAATCAGTCAAAAACGGACACGAGAACGGATGAGTGATCAAGAAGCTAAAGAACTCAAAGCCGAAGCCAGAGAAATCATGCCTCAGCCTTCTACAGTCAACCTCAGCTCAACCACAGTCAAAACCAAAGCCCATCTCTATTGCTTATTAACTCCAGGGGCTGAATTTGCAATTTATAAAAGTTAATTATAACTTTAAAATTGTCTTAAGAAAACACAAGGGCCGAATATGCAAATTACCCAAAGTTACTTATATCTTGAATTTGGTGTTGTTTAAACACAAGGGTCGAATTTGCGAATATCTCAAAGTTATAGAAAAAGCGCGGGTCAAAACCCGGGTCAAACCGCCCATAACCACCCTTTTCAGCCAATGAGAAGCAAGTACCCAACCCGATTACCCACAATTAACCCAACCCTAACCCGACCTAACCCAACCCCTACCCGGCTACACTTATACCACAATAACATTTACTGTGCATCACTTTTTCCCCAAATTCGATTTACCTCTCTCACTCACACCGAATCACTCAAGAACACCCAAGAACCCTAGTTGCTTAACCCCTCACCCACACTCTAATTAACCTTAGGGTTAATGACCCTCTCACACTCCCTAACTCACATGTCACTATCAATCATAAGCCCCAACCATTCCACCCTGGCAAAATGAAAGAAAGCGATTGGTTGATATGACGCGATTAGTCACACAATCTAATCCTACGGCTTACAATGAGAGAGAAGAGATGGAGGGCTGAGATGAAAGAGAAAAGAAGGATCTAGAGATGGCTAGAGCTCAAGGCTTCGGGTATAAATACCCCTCATTCCAGCACACGAAGGAAGCAATTTTTAGTGGTTTTATTTTTTTTTAGTTTATTTTTAGTAGTTGTATTTCTTTTCTATTCAGTTTTTTTTAAGTTTCTTCAATTGTAATCATCGTGATATGTAACTTTGTTTAAATGGAATGAGTTAGGATCCATATCCATGGTTTAACGGTATTTGAACAAAGGGATGATGATAGCAAGAGATAAAATAACCATGCTACTGAGAATGTTTATGAAACTTGATCTCAGACACTTCTAGTTTTAAAAACGAATGTAAGTGTTGCTAGACGTTTCCGTCGTTAGTGTATGAGTTGTCTGCTACTCCAACTCCCAAGTGGGAGCTGTTAGATTATATGGTAGTTAGATAAGCGATACGCGACTAGAAGTGTGTGAGCCTATTGGGGGCACATATGAAAAAACATTTAGAGCACGTTATGTTACTTCACGAAAACATTTCTATGTAAACCAATTTGGACATACTACGACTAGACAAGAACTCCTTGGTTGTCTTTAGGTTGAAACCGGCCAAGGGAGGTTCTAGAATGGTTTCCAATAAGTGTCTAGGTTCATTTTGATAAGAATGAATGAAAGAGAAATGATAAGGTTAAACTGTAGGGTTATACCTTATCACAAAGTTGTTTTTGCTCTTATCATGTAGTAGGGAGGGAGGTCTATAAACCTCCCCTTCCTAGCCTATTATGTACGATAACACAAGAGAAAACCCGGCAAACCTTTTCGTTCTTCTCCTCATTAAACTGACGCAGTGTGGGACAAGTATTTTAAACCAAATTAGGGGGAGGTTTTCGGGTTTGGCACTCGTTGCAAAAAAATTATCATCTAACACATATAAGTTAATAAGTTTAGAAGCCAATCATATGAGATCAGACAAACATCCCCTAAACCAAAATTTTCCATTTAAGTGACGTGGAAAGTTAATTTAATGCCTTTGTTTGAGCATAAAATTAGGAATGGTATGGATGTCTTTGCTTAGTATGACAATTGGGATAAAGTTGGACCTTTGTGTGGAATAGTTAGTAAAAGAAGCATTTATTATGCTAGATTAAGTGACGATGCTTTTGTGGCTGATATTATTAGGAATGGGGAATGGTAGTGGCTAAGAGTGGTATTTTACATATCCAGTTCAGAAACATGTCTCTGTTCCCATTGTTAATGAGCAAGTAAAGGACAAAGTTGTTTGGAGGAATCATAGCGGTGTGGAAAATGCCTTTTCTGTGAGGCAAGTTTGGAATGAATTTGGGGTTGTTAATTCAACAAATATTGATTGGTGGAAGCTAGTTTGGTTCGGTCAAAATCACCCGAGTCACTCTTTAGTTTTGTGGTTAGTTATTCATGAAAGACTGATTACTCAAGATTAAATGATGGTTTGGAACCCTAGTATTGATTTGAAATGCCCTCTATGCAAAACATGCCCAAACTCTCATAATCATCTCCTTTTATGTGATTATAAAGATTTGGATGTGCTAACGGAAAGAATAAGGTGTAGTAGCCTTCCTATTGATTGGAAAGGAGTTATTGCACAGTTGGTGAAGTTAAATAACTCAAATGCCATTAGAAGCATTCTTAGAAGACTTATTTTGGCTGCTACTGTCTATTACATTTGGAACGAGAGGAACAAGAGGCTATTTGACAAAGAAAACACGAATGTAGATGTTCAAGTTAGAATTGTGGCTAGGGAATGGGATATTGTGATACAGGGTATGAAGTAAGAGATGGTGTTGGGATTTAAGAACTAGTAAACCATATTTACTACGAGTACGCAGCGGATGGATCTAGTTTGACATCAGTGGCGGAACTAGGAAATTTGAACACGGGGGGCATCGAGCAATAATTTGTTTTTCATGTAACGTGAGACATTTCGGGTCGGGTCGGATGTGATTAAAGGCAACATAATTACTTTACTTCGATAATTGAAGGGAAAAAATTACTCTAGTTCAATGTAATGCAATTAATTTGTACGACTTGTTATATTATTTGTAGTTTTATTTTTTTTCTAGATATACTCCGTATAAGCACTACGCTTCCATGCCTTGTTTTATCTTTGAGTTAATATGTAAATTGATACATTTAACCCAACTATTCATTTAGCTAGTTTGTTATAGCAGTGTACTATATTACTACTACTAGTAAATATACATTATTTAAAAGTAAATTTGCTACTCACACTTCTGAAATTCTGTCCTTTTTGACCACTTTCAGGTACTTTTTCATTTATTTTTCCCACTTCCCAACTACAACTCCATCTTCTTCTTCATAATTCTATCTTCCATTTTTTCCGACGAGCCAACTAAAATCACCACAAAATATTACAAACAGTTTTGCCACTTATAAATACTTTGATTTTTGATAATCTTCAAGAATATAGAGGGCACTTTTACGATTTGTGTGAGGGCATTGAACATTTTTTCTACCAATTGAATCATTTTTCTACGTACTTTGTGTATTCCGAAAAGTTTGATGGGGGGGGGGGGCAACGCCACCCCCTACAAAACATATAGATCCGCCCCTGTTTGACATCATAGATTAACACACAAATAAGGAAAGAAAAACTAACCATTATGTTTAATGACTAAAGTCAATAAATGACGTGCGGTATTCATAAAGACTTCTACACAAAGTTTTACAACTTCCTAGGCAGTGTACCTAATCGTTGTAGTGTAGTATAGGCAAGACTAGGGGTTGTTATCGTTCTCTAGGGGAATAGCACGAAGGCCGGATCAAATGTTCACTAAGGTCTAAGGGTTGAAGGAAGATTATTTTTGTGTTTTTATATTTTATGAAAGCAAGTAAATCTTGGGTTTTAAGGTTGGTTTGTTTTAATCTAATTAACTACTAATTCTAATCTAATGGCAAGAATAATTATACAACGAAGCGTATTCACCTGGGATGCACTACTCCTTGCTAGCTATCCACTTCTACCTATTGCTTTGTCACACTTGAGATATAATGTGTAAGTATTTCCTAGGTCATGAACGGATTACACGAACCCGCCGTCTATTTAATATCCGTTAGGGCAACGCACAAGTAAGGTAGTATGAAGACTATTACAAAGCCCCTAAGAGTATATTAAATGCATGTGAAATAACCTAAGAGGGATCAACCATATTAGGGGTAAGGTAGTATGAAGACAATTACCGATGGTATCCTTTCTACACTACTTGCGTTTTCCTAGACATGTCAACAGCGATACAGACAAAAGCTGGTTTTCAAAAGTCTAACGCGCACATTCATCAACAAGAAGCAAT
Source organism: Tanacetum coccineum (assembly GCA_026074375.1). Classification (NCBI taxonomy): domain Eukaryota; kingdom Viridiplantae; phylum Streptophyta; class Magnoliopsida; order Asterales; family Asteraceae; genus Tanacetum; species Tanacetum coccineum. The sequence continues at coordinate 46,071 of BQNB010037490.1, forward strand.
AGGAAACAAGAATTATAAACTATAATCAATTATACTCATTGAATCTATCACAAACAACAAGATCTAATCAACTAATGACAAGTTTCATGCATACCCAAATAAATACTAGATGAATTAGCTAAGCATACTTAAATAATAGAAATCATAATCAACAAAAGGAATTAAAGACTGAATTAAGATATAAGTGATAATCAAACCATTACAAGATGTTTATGGATTGAATTAAGTCTTCTAAGTTGCTGGAAAAACACCTACCCAAACCCTCTAGTCGGCGCTAGGGTTTGAGGCTTGATAAAAACGAAGTTGAAAGGCTGTATATATATCAAACCCTAAGTCCGTTTGTCATGACGGCGTCTGGCTTAACAAGTGATGACGTCGCCATAACTTTTTTAATAAGTTGTAGATTTTCTCGCTGCGATCGCGTGAGCTATTGAATCGTCGAAATCCGAGTTCGTATGAAGGAGTTATGACCAAAACAATATCTGGTACTTCGCGCGCAAGTGAAATGGTCATCTTAATCTCGTGACACAAAATCTTTAAGGGTTTCTTTAGGTCGGCCACGTCCTGACACCGTCTCCATATCCCTGACTCTGTCACCAGATAGATCATGACGGTGTCGCTTTATGCCTGCTACGCCGTCTCCAGTAACTGTATGCATAAATCTTCAAGAGATTTGGTGTAGGTCCGTAATCTTGTCCGTTTCTTCTCCAAATGAGCCCAAGTCACGTGTAACTCCTCCAAAAGCCATCCAAGTGCTAAAAACCTAAAAACAAACTATTAAGCATGTAATCTGGGCATATTTGCATGATTTATGGGGTGACCCCGAAAAAGTATATAAAATGACACCTCATCAAATACCCCTACACTTGGGATTTGCTTGTCCTTAAGCAAATAGGTTTTTCTACCTAGACAATAGCAGTATTAGGGTCATTTAACCTACTCTTTAAAATCATCTTACAACACAACCTTCTAGACCTCGTAATTAAAAGCACAAAAAGTATATACTAGTACCTCACATAAGTGTTTGGGATTCTCTCATTCACTCGGGTGTATAATAAATTATAACATAATGGGGAAAAAAATCAACACTCATTGCCTGTCATAGCATATAAATTACCATAGGCTTGGTAAAGGATCAAACCTCCACCATTAGGCGCAAGAATTATTCATTACTATCCAAGAGGTCTTTTAAAGGGTTGTGGGGTGTAGGTGTAATATAACATTAATGGAAACGGAAACGGATGGGATATATTTGGGTGGTGACTTTAGATGAATTTGGAGTAGACGGGTAGCTAATTATTTATAAGAATACACGTTCGTTTGGTTGCTAAGCCAAAGACTCGGACAAAATATACAAACTCTACAAATGTCTACACCAATCTCTTTCTTTTTCTTTTCTTGACTCTAATATAAACATAAACATAAGCAAATGGCAGCCCGTACATTTTTTTCACTCTTTTTTATATACATTTTTTTCGTACACTTTTGCCCTGACATTGCTTAAACATATAATACATCATGGGGGTTTATAGATACACCACAACACTTGAACTTTTACATACTTAATTATTTACAGTCTAACTAATGACCTGATTTGAGTTGGATCAAAATAACATGGAGCTTATTGAGCTCTATTGGGGGTAATAAATTACTCTTCCCCAATTCTTCATAAGATGAATACTACCATGAATCCCAATCGTCCCAAAACAGTATTTACTAGGACAAGGACTTAGCAACCGTGTACTCAATAATTAACTTGGGTTAAAACAATAATGTACTAAAAGTGAGTACATACAAGGTAGGCTAAGGCGATTTGGGTGTAACGATTGGTTTAAGGGTGACAATCCTCTTCATTAATAGTCCGGCTTAACCAGAAAATTACGAGAATTGTGAAAAAAAATAGGCTTGGAGGGTTATACTAGGGGTATCCTACACTAAAAATAAGTGCATGGAAAGGGTGTGAGATAGTTATATGATCGGTGTGACCATCATAACAATTACAGGTTTTAAACATGGGTTAATCCTAGTGCCTCTTATCTAGCAAATCCTAGTACTTACTATGCGGTCTCGGGATGCATCACAAAAATAAGTTCTAGAATTTAATATACTATCGGTACACTCATATAATTTAATACCGATACCAATGCTCCAGAAAAGGCGACAAAGACCATATGTACACATCTGTAACGACGGAATAGACACATATGACTGCATTCGAACCTTAACTCGAGAAAGCTAAAGGTACAAATTATCTTAGGTATCAATAATGGATACTCGAATTTCTAAAGATCTAAAGGCGAACCTCACATTTTTAGGGTGGAATTTTGAGGGTTTTTTTTATGCTAGTCATACACATTCCTATCCATGGGACGTTATTAATACTTGGTTTTTGTCGGTATGTGTTATAAATATCTTTTAAATTTGGGTCAAAATTACCTTTTTATGCTATGTTTTAATATATTATCCATCATTTTAAGGAACAAGCAAATGGCAAATGAAAGAATAGTTTCTAAGGCTTATTTTCCCCCCTACACTCAAGTTGAACATTGTCCCCAATGTTCTATAGAAGTACCCGTAAAAACGAATAAAGAGATAAGAAAACAAGAAAAAGAAACTAGTACTCCCCTGGTTTGCTCAATAATGGAGAAGAAACATGCGATAACTGGTTAAATCGTACTCCAAGAATCGTCTAATGAAACTTCCTAAGAACTTTCAAGCTTCTTCTCGTCAAATATAACATGTAATCAAAGACAAAGACAACTACACCAAGCGTAAAATCCACGGGTGAATGATAACTTCAACCTCATTAACTAGGTTTAGACTCTATGAAAACAATAAAGATAGGATGAGTGTGTTAACATAATCATGGTTTTCTGTAGGTTTTTAGGAAAATTACAAATTTTGGAAATTATACAAGATTAATTTCTCAAAAATTAATTAAAAATCGAATTTTCCTGTAGCAGACCTGGCGACGCCGTCAGGATTAATCCTGACGCCGTCTCCAAGGTCTATAAAGAAGAATTTTTTTTCTTTTCCTTAAAAATTCTTGCACGCAAGTTCCCATTAGTTATTTCCTGCAAAATTTACTGCAAAAACCACAATAATAGTTAAGACAATCATATGACTCAAAATAAACACACAAGACACACAAGATACACCTAATATGCAAGAAAATAATAGATTGGGTTGCCTCCCAATAAACGCTTGTTTTTGTTCGAGTCACGAGCCTGACTCTGCCCTTATTTGACGCGCAAAAGGTGGGTCTCCCTGACTGGTCAATAATATATATATATACAATATATAAGCAAACACTCAACCAATTACCTTTGCACAA
>BQNB010037491.1:0-49404 GCA_026074375.1 Tanacetum coccineum
GCCTTGTCCTGGTGGAATGCATACGCCCAACCTATCGGAATAGAACAAGCTAATAGGATCACCTGGACTGAATTGAAAATGGAAGATGAATTTTACAACTTGGTTGTGAAAAGAGATGATCTCAAGACTTACGTTAGAAGATTCTAAGAATTAGCAGTCTTATGTCCAAACATGGCGCCAAATTATGAGAAACTTATGGAAGCTTTCATCGGGGGACTACCCCAAAGCATTGAAGGAAACATTACTGCTTCAAAACCTCAAACTTTAGAGGAAGCTGTCAACATAGCCCAAAGGAAAATGAATCAAATACTAAAGCGCAATTCTGTGCAAGAAACCGATGATCATAAAAGAAAGTTTGAGGATAAAAGAAACACGAACAATGAAAACAACAACTACCCTAATAATCGTAACAATAACATATACCCCAATGATCATAACAACAATAACCACTCCAACAATCGCAACAACCACAACTACCAAGATAACCGCAACAATGATCATCACCAACAACAAAATAGAAGGCAGGAAACCTTCAAGGCTAATGGAAACTGTGGATATAATGGACCTCATTCCCTCTGTAGGAAGTGTACACTGCATCACACAGGACCTTGTACTGTCAGATGTCAGAATTGCAACAAAGTAGGCCATCAGACTAGAAACTATAGAAACTAAGAACTTCTGTTTCCAAATATCACTCTATCACTTAATCAAATCTCGGGACGAGATTTTTGTAAGGTTGGGGGACTATAACAACCCATAATTTTCCAGTATTTCATCAATGTAATCTCTATGTATTATATTAAGTACTACTTTTTCGCGAGAATAAAATTTCGTTTCATTCCATTCCATTACGTATCATAGTTTATATTTCTAAAGTAAACAAGTTCACGCAACGACCTATGCCTAATCTATCTATGTTTACATCAAGTAAATGTCCTAATATGTCAAGTCAACAATCTAATATCCATTTTATCATATACGTTATTCATTTAACAAAGTTTTCACGACGATAATACCAAATGAGCTTAAACCGTTAACATTTATGCCTAAACCCTAATTTTGGGTAATGTAACTATCCAAGATGAATGTACAAGTGATCAAAGCTCAAGTACAACTAATATAACATCTCATTTGAATATACTTACCTCCAAAATAAGGTACAAGTCCTTTAATGCATAATGTACAAGTCATTAATGCGTGATATCCAAAATAGCCGTTTTACCTCCGTTTTTCTAAGTAATCTTGTACAATCTATCAAGTACAAGTTACAAGCAAGTCATGCACTTCATTTAAATTCTATATTCATTCTCAATTCATGAAATTACAAGAAATCCAAGTTAGAAACACTAACCCGAGCTAAATAGTAAACCATGACCCGTTTTTTGATTTTTATCCATTTTAAACCTCAACCACTACCCAAATAAGTTGTAATAACATAAATTACAACATTATAAATCACATTTCGTCATCATTTCATCATATTAACAACAATGTACAAGAATTAAATCTAAGAAACCCTAATGTGAACTTTTGACCCGTTTACTCATTTCTACCCATTTTCAACTCGAACCCCTAATCAAATATTATTATAAACTCTTAATATAAGCTTTACAATCCTTAATCCACCTTTACAAATCAAGTGTACTCGAAAAATAACCAAGAAAACCCTAACCCGTGCTCAAAATAACCCGTGCACCTTTTTGGCTAGTTTTTACCCATTTTATCAAGCAACCATGCAATCAAGCACCTGAAAGTTAATTTGCATCCAAGCACCTTGATGACTAAGCTACTTGCCTCCTTAAGCAGCTTACCATGCTATTTAATCCATTTCTTGGCTAGAAAAGAAGCCACATCTCCCCTTGTTCCTCAAGTCTTGCTGTGGCACCACAAGGATCAAGCAACACCTTCTAGCTAGTTTTAGGTTTGCATATTCACATCATAGCTTCTACATATCAACCTCTAGCTGATCCACATGTCATAGCTTGATCACAAAGTCACCATGGCCTCTAAGGGTTGAGTTCGACTATAAAAAGGGCTCATCACCCATTCATTTCATTCATACCTCTACTTCTTCTTCTATAACCATCAATGGTAGCAAATATCTGATCAAGGAAGTCCCAAGAAGTCCCAAGAGCAATAATCAAGAGAAGTAATCAAGCCTTGAAGCCCCAAAGAAGGAATTCTAGGCGTTCGAACCCATTTTGACCTGTTTCCTCCATTTTCGATTCTCAAAGCTCAAACCCAGGTTATATGATCTTCATACCTGCTCCTACATTCATATAATACTCATATGATCATGCATGAACTCATATTAAAGCTTTTAATCAAAAATTCTAGGTGTTTTTCCTGATTCGAAAACTGTAAACCTTAAGAACCCTATTCTTTGTTTTTCTTTAATCTAAATGTTATAATGGTAAAATATTGTTATAATCTATCTTAAATAATGTTAATATAACAACTTTATTGATTCTTGAAAGAATTTGAAATAAAAACCTACGCATTTTCGTTTAAAAACCCTAATTTGACCCGTTTTGAATTCTAGCTTAACGAATCGTTATTTTAAACTTTCGTTACGTTAAATCACATATTTTTAGCTTATATAAAAAGCTATAACCTAAAAAAAAACTTTTCATATTGAAAAATACCATTTTATGGATTTGACAAAAACGATACATATTTTCATGCAAGGGTATTATCGTAAAGCTTTCTGAAACATATAAACAAAAAGGGACAGAAAATAACATTTATCAAAGTTATAAAATATAGAAGTCTAAAAAGTCACTTTCCAAAGTACAAGGTTTACTTTGTACATCTTTTAAACTAGAAGGACCTAACTTGTAAAAGTGAAAATTCCAAGGGTATATTTTACCATTTTTTATTCTTAAGGGTCTAAAATGTAACATTTTGAAAAAATGTAGAAATGTGTTCAAAACCTTATAAGATATAACGTTTAATTAACGCTTGACGTGCCTTATCATTTCCATTTATAAAGCAAGACCTTAAAACCTATTTATGTTAATACATTATATAATTCAACATTAATGTGCATTTAAAATCCTAACTCCGAATCTATATCGTGACCACAATACTATGAGTATTCATATTAAGGGGTTTCATCTTGGTATTACGTTCTGACTGAGTTGTTGGGTTTACGATTTAAAGTGCCCTAACTCCTCAAACGTTTACTGAATGACCCCTGAATTATGATGGCCCGAACAGTGATACAATATTTCCATAATATTTCAATCAAAATGATATAACATTATGAAGATTTGTCAATCAAACTAAGACTCGACATATTACTTCAGGTTACGTAACGAAGCTGCTTTCTTTCAATCGATACTCTGAACTTTCCCCGCCCCCTCAATCTAACCATACAGACGCATTTCCACTTGATATACTTTTGCCATTAATCAGATTTCCCTGTTAAGGTGAAGTTCATAACCTCACCTTTACTTATTTATATGTTTTATAAACCCACGAGGGGGATACATGCTTATTTACAAACTCTTTTACATGCTCATTTATTTTATAACAATGTGATTACTTTTTAAAGACTTAATGAGTTCATAGTCTTACTTTTAAATCTCTTATATTTTATAAACCCGTAAGGGGGATACATGCTTAAACCATGAATACAAGTGTTTTCTAAATGTATGCTATCCAAATATGTATGCTATCCAGATATATTATTGCCTAAGTAGCTTTCATTGCCATTATTTCCATATCATGAACCATTAATTGCTTACGAGTGAGCCGGAATTTTGAAAAGAATCTATTGGGTGACGACACCCTTTTGTATACGCCATTCAATAGTAAGCCAAACAACACTATAATTGACCTAAGGGTAATCCTGTCAAGTTACCTTTTCACACGGGACATCTGTTCTCCAACCAATGTCACTACGGTGATTTTCCCTGTTAACGTATTGGTGTCATGCGCTTAGGTGCAATAATAATGTTACCATTTTTCCATGATAATTATATTCGTTGCAATTATTACCATTATGATGACTTGCATTCAACGAAACCACAACAGTATAATTCGCCTAGACAACCAAGTATAATTCACCTATCGAAAATATTTAATTCGCCTAACATAAATGTTTAATTCCCCTAACTTAAAATGTTTAATTCGTCTAACTTCAAATGTTTTATTCGCCTAACTTCAAATGTTTTATTCGCTTCCACTGATATGTTTAGTTCGCCTAGAAGTTGTGTTTAATTCGCCTGATGGTTGTGTTTAATTCGCTCGATGCAAACAAAAATGTATGATTTTATCTTTTTGCAAAAACCCAAACCGTCCTTACTCTTATCTTTCAACCGTGGACCACACAATAAGCAAATAAGCCAACCAAAAAGATAAGTTGCGTCTAATAAGCTGTGAAGCTACTACCAAAAACACTACAAGAAGCTACTTATTATTTGAAATGAAAAAGTATGTAGGTTTTGTTTATGAAGAAGCTTAAGACCTACAAAATAACAAGATAAGCCGTGACCAAAAAGCTTTGAATAAGCTTCGAAAAGCTATTGAGACCACAAATAAGCCACGAAAAGGTTGAAAACCTAAACCAGAAAATATGATAAGAAACAAAATTTCGACGCTTGAAGAGATACCACAAAAGACGTGTAGAAATAAGCTAACGAAACTATCAATTTATGTTACCAGTTTGTAAAGCCCATTATGTGTCAATTGCCCAACGAAAGAAAAGAAAAAAAACTTTACTGTTGAGTGTTTTTATCCCCTTTTCGTGAGGTGATCGACTCTGATGTTTTCTAGCATAAGTAACTTATAAATTCATTTCTTCAAGTCAAATTGGGGAAATCTTTTTAAGAATTATTCTAAACGGTTCTACTTGAGGGCAAGTAGAAGTCAAGTGGGGGATATTTGATAACATCAAATAGTTAATACATTTTAATATCAAATTCCTTATAAAAACGCTTACAAATATGTTATTAATGTATGAAAACGTTACTTAATTGTTTATTATTAGTTTTTAGGGACCAAGTGAGCATTTTAGCAAAAGACAAGGGATTTGGACATGAAATGCACTAAAGTGGAGAGTCCAAGGCAGTTTACGGTGTAACATCCCCGAAGGATTACGCCGTAACATACTCCAACGAAGAAATGAGTCATCACACCCTTTACGGCGTAAAGCTTCACCTACTTTACGTCGCAACATTCAAATTTACAAGAGATAATTTATCTGAGTCAGCATTACGGCGTAACATAGGCGACAAGGTTACGCCGTAACATCATTTTATTCCTTGAAGATTGGAAGCTTACATAGCAAGATTATGGCGTAACATCTCACAAGGGTTACGCCGTAAACATTTCGAAGCCTATAAATAGATCCCTCCTCCGGCTCATTCATCATCACTCACTTCCACCACTCTACACACAGTTTTAAGGGGTGAACCAAACCCTCAAGGTTCGAAGCATTTCATCAGAAGGTCCAATGGAGAAGTCACTTACATAATTATTGTATTTAATCGTTCATTTCATCCTCTGTAAGAATTATGATAATCCAATCCATGTTTTTATTCATTAATTCTCGCATTGCTGTTACCATGAGCGGCTAAGCACTACTAGTGCTGGCCTAACCATGTTTCTACTATTGTTATTTATGATTTCCTGTTCAATTATGGTTCTGTTAGATATCCTTATAGCCTTTCATTGATCCTCATATTTTGGTAGTATAGAGGGAGGCTTAGATCTTGTTAATCCTGATATTAGACTTACTATGTTAAACTTGAAATTAGTGGGGTACTAGGGTAGCTTGACATCTATCCCTAGTGTAGGAATTAACCAGATTACCGCCTTTGTCACATTAAATATTTAAAAAGTATGGGAACTCTTTCAGAGAGGGTTAATAATCGGTTTAGATTATAGATTGGTCTTAAGGATAGTTGGAATTTAACCACTGCAAGCTTGGACGCCCTTCTTGTAACAACCCGAGTTTTACGACGCGTATGACGATAGCGGATCCAACGTCATAATTATTATTTTCTAAATTCATATGATTGAACGTCGGCATTTAATATTTTATTTGTCAAGAATAATTATTTTCGTATTTTATTTCAAACGGAAGTGAGAAATTTTATTTTAGTCGAAATTGACACGCCCCATAAATATTATGACACCCCCTAACTTATTTTATGACACGCGACCGTTAAGCGTTTTGGGCATCATAAATATTATGATACGTCCCAACTTATTTTATTTTGCGAAATTGATATTTTTGTCGTTCTTCGTCATTTTGTTCCTTGTCTTGAGCCGGACTCGCGTTTTAAAGTGAACACATCTTATTAAATGTTTTAAATTAATTTCAGTAGGACGGAATAAAAATATTTATGAAATTTATTAAACTCGAGCCTTTGGTCGGCTATAAACCCGAAACCAACAACCTTTGTACTAGTTTTGAAGGACTTTGGGAAGATAAGGACTAATTGTGTCAAGTGGCCAAAGTATTATCCTATATAAACCAACACATACTTTCATTTTTACACTTTACAAAAAAAATCACCATCTCCTTGTCCCCTCCTCTCTTTGCGTCCGGCCACAACACCCACACAAACACCATCAAAACCCGACATGCATTACGATCTGTTTACAAAATATTAATCCTTACATCATTACCTACATATCCCACTAAAGAAAATGCACATGCATTAAGTATTTAGGAAGATTAAAATTTGGTGGATTTCTTGTGTTTTTGATCAAAAGATGGTGTTTGGTGTTGGTAAACAAGTGTTATTGAAGTGGGTATTTAGTTGGAAAGATTTTGGGTTTGTGTTTTTGGTTTGATTCGAGCCGCGGCTAAGACAAGAAGGAACAAGACGAGTCTGTGGTTTTGTCCGATCTTGCTTTATAAAGCATAGTGAGTATTTCTATTACTAGTTTAATAGTTGTTTTCGCGATTTGATTTGTTTTCGATTATTGCATGTGATGAAATCCGAGCGAACTTGCGTCGATTAGTTAGATTGTGATTTGGAATGATTGAGCGATGAGAATATCGTGTATAGGCTGTTTTAGATGTGTCGTGAATGGATTTTTGGGTCGAAAACGAATTTTGGCGCGTTTTGTAACGTGTAGTTTTGGGCAGAAACTTTGACACGAAAAACGAGGCACGAGGATTTGTAAAATCTGATTTTTGTTTAAGAAATATGTTAGAGTTTATCTTTACAATCGTTTTGATATAAAATGGAGCTTCTAACTCCTAATAACGAAGAATCTAGAGCGAAATCGAGATATACACTTTAAGCTAGAAAATAAAGTCACTTGTAATATATTAAAAGCTGATAGAAATTTAATAGTCCGATTTGAGCACTTTCGAGTCCGTTTTAGCCTTCCGGCGAAACACGAAAGTTGTTCGGAATGTCGTTTTACTTTGCCGCGAGGTCTGTTAGTTTTAAAATCGCATGATAACGGGTCAAAACTGAAAGTCAAATTTCTGCACTTTATTAAAAATATGATAAATTTCCAGCAGAATCTCGTAAGGGCATTTTGGTCATTTTTTGTTGAGATTCAGGTCTCGGCTAAAACTAAAAAGTTGTCCGGAACGCCGTTTTGCATAAAATCGCTTTAAAGTCCGAGTCGTGAAAATGTGATATAGCGGGTCGTTTTGAACGGGTCAGATCTAAGTAAAAGTATATATATTTATAAAAGTCAAATAAAGTCAAACATTGACTTTATTATGTAAAATGAGTTAATATGAAAGTTGCGAGTTTTTATAAAGATAGTAATCACTATTAGTATTATGACAATAGTATTTTGGATTTAACGACTCTTAACGAATAAACTTAACTAGTTGCGGTGTAGAAAATAAATATACTATATGTATAAGAAGTCAACGTAAAAGTCAAACGGAGATTTTAATCGACATTAATATGTCGTAAAGGTTAACTTGGTTAATCAAATAATATCAACGGATATTTTAAGAACAACGGGTATTTTACGACCGTTGGTCGGTTCCAAAAATGGAAAGTCTAAAAATAGTAACTTTTGTAATATTCGGGATATAACTCCGATATGAGTAATTAATAACCAAATTGGATGTCGAATGTACGACGAAATAAATAATAATAATTATTAAAATAATTAGATGACAAGACTTACTAAAAATGATAACTTTCCGAAAATAGAATGTTTTCGAAAATAGAAAGTTTTCAATAAAATATTGTAACGTGTAAGTAAAAGAGTGACCGTAACTCAATTATGCGGGGTTTAGGATCTAAGACGCGCAAGTGGATTTCTCATCACATGTGTATGTATATCTATATAGTTTTAATAGTCACGATGTACGCACTATTCGATCGTACCTTATTGTATAGTAATCAAGCGACATAAATCATAGGTCGCAGTTGAGTTCGTTGTTGAGACGTTTGGGATTGTTTCGGTTATTTTGATCTTCGGCTTCGATTAAGGTGAGTTCATAGCCTTGTTTTTGAACTGTTTTAAATGTTTTAAAACCCGCGAGGGGGATACATGTTGTTTTGAAAATTCAACGCGATGTGTTTTGATACGTGATATGATTTCATTGCTATGAGTATATGCCTTTTACTGTGTGACCGTTATACCGAGGAAGTAAACGCTGAATGCATTAAATAGATCTATTAGGTCTGACAACCCTGTCTAGGGTCTGAATCCGATGGTGAGCACCCTGTAACGGACATTTTGTATTGAGACTAGGGGTAGTGGCATACTTCCTGGTTAGTATTTTATCCTAAATGATAAATGTGTTAAGGTTTGGTACACGGGCTCATGTTAGTGGAAATCATGATATAACTTGCCTTGCAAGCAATGTTATAATTGTTTTGTGGAACCAAATCTTGCGTTCTGACTGTTATTTGTAAACTCTATGAATTCACTCAACGTTTTGTTGACGTTTTTAAGCATGTATCTCAGGTTTAGGATCTGTTGATGGCTTGGATGGAACGGAATGCGGATATCAAGGATTGTGTCTCGGTGAAAATTTATACATTTTATAAAAATGGGTTTTGTAAGAAAGTCGTGATGTGACTAACTAGAAAAGAAATTTCTGAAGTTATTTGAGACCTATGTAACTCTGATTTACCTCATATAAATAAAATAAATTTTGCTTTATAAACGTATCATTTGAACGTTTACTGGGACTCGTGTGTATGTATTATGAAGTAGCACCCCAAATGTTGTATTCCGCTGCATATCGTATTTTGGGGGTGTTACACTGCTCGTGTGATCGTAGGGGAATGTGGGATCGCAGAGTAAGCATAGGACAAACCTCAAATGAAAATCCGGGTTTGTCGACATTAGAACCACTAATAGAACTTATAATTGAACATTGCACAGGAACAGGTAATCGTATCATTGGTAGTGAAATGGTTATGTTAGCACACCTTTCTCCCTAAATTCTTCTATCTATTAACTTTATTGCATTTACTTTTAGTAGTTCTTAAAATCAAACTTAAAATCATTTTCAAACGTGACAATAATCAAATTAGAACTATTTAACCTTAGCTCTTGGGACGACCTCGGATTTACCATACTACTGCACTACATACGACCGGGTCTCTGCCTGTTAGTGCGTGTATCGGTAAACGAGTTTTATAAATTTAAAACTTGGTAAAATATTATTTAAAACAAATTTACGCATCACAAGGTTTTGCAAATGTTTCGAGCTAAATTCAGGTTTTCAAAAGGGGATTACGGCGTAATCATGATTTTGGTTACGGCGTAATCATGTGGTTGTAAATTTTTTGAAAGTTTGACTTAAATAAGGTTACGGCGTAACTAAGACAGCAGGTTATGTCGTATATACATCTGTTACAGCGTAACCAAAGTGGTTACGCCCACACATAATCCTTTTTTACCACATGAAAACGAGTCAAGGAGACCTCAAATTCCATTTCCATGCTATGAGAACCTGCAAATCAAGTTAGGAACATACAAACCAACTAAAATGCGGAAAGTTGAATAAAAGATGGGTTGTCTCCTAACAAGCACTTTTATTTTTATGAGTCTTTAAGTTAGACTCAATACGTTCTACGTCTTCCTTTGAACCTTCACTTCTTTTCGGATCATTTCCCTAAACCTTGATCCGTTCTCTCTTCCTAATGGTAAAGTATCTCCTTTTTCTTTGCTAACACAAATGAAACTTTGTCCACTATCAAATGAGTCTCTTTTTACTTTAAAAGTTTTACATGAACCTTAGGCAGAGCATATTCTTCCATGTCCAAACCGCTTTCTCGTCTTTCATTTTCTTCTATACCATGATCGTGCCACCAATATGTATGATCTCCTTGTACTTTCTTGCAATTTTCCCATATAACATCGAGCATATGTCCTTTCTTTCCTATCCCTAGTTCATACTTGTCAGCTAGTTGGTCGATTTCTAAATCGAACACCCACATGTAGTCATTAAAACTCCTTGATCGCGGGTCTTTCACTAGTTCTTCTTGAAAACAATTAACTAGCCATGTTTTTAATAGGGCTTTCTTTACAGGTTCACTTACTTCTGTGTGTCCTACCTTTGTAAAATTCGAAGGTTGCAATCCTCTTGGACCGAAGTAAAATTCAAAGTGGGTGTGTGTGGGCTCGAGTTTTCATTGCACCATTCCGCATACCTATTGTCCCAAATCAAATCATTACCCTGGGCTTCTCCGTACTTTACTAAGAGGAATTTAAGAAATGATAAACCACCCCCTTTTATGCTTTTTCTATCACCATCAAGGTAACAGTACCAAAATTTCAAAACTCATTCTTCATCCATCCCATATATTTCATTTCCCCTGCTACATACCTTCATGGTTGGGTCACATGTGGGCCAAACATTGAGTATTCCATTGCAAATTTGCTTAAAAGGTTTGCAGAAGTGCGCGCTGGGGATGTTTGTGTCAGATTTAAGCATCCTTGTCTTCTCTCTACTTCGTTCTTGCATATAATTATCATAGCTGTTTTCATTATGCAAGTTGTTAGATTTCTCAAGATATAAGGACTTATCTGTCGGTGCATTACTACTAGTAGAAGGTTCATTGTTATGAATTGAGTTTATCATATAAACCTTTCCTATAGGGGTCGTGAAATTATGAATTTTCTTGTCCATATCAAAAGTAACCCTGTCATCCCTAATTCCTAAGGAGAATTCTTTATTTAAGACATCGATCTTGGCGTGGATGGTTGCTTGGAATGGTCTCCTAAGAATCATGGTTTCATTACGTGTGTTTAACATATCTATAACTACAAAATCTGATAGGAATAAAAACTTATTGATCTTAACAAGGACGTTCTCAACTATTCCTATAGGGGCCCTCTTCGTTATATCAGCTAGTTTTAGATGTTCTTAAGTCTAGCTAGTTTTAGATGTTCAAACATGGATTTGGGTATGACATTAAGACTTGCCCCTAAATCTGTCATAGCATAAAAATTTAAACTTTCAATAGTGTAGGGAAGAGTGAAATTACCTGGATTCAACTCTTTACATGGTAGTTGGCATGGCAAGACTCTTGATGATACACCTTCCTCTTGAGCCTCTTGTATGCTATTATCAGAAACGAAAGATACTTCATGGGGTTTGTTAATTGTATTGTCAAGTGGTGCCTCTTTGTTGGCGTAAACTGCCTTGCATTGGCTGAATGATGAATTGTTTACTTCACTAGCAGTTTTTGCATGAAACTCCTTTGTTAGTTGCTGGATTTAGGTTTCCAGATTTTTAAGAGAGGCACTTTGATTCCAAGTGTTAATCTCCGTATTCTCCAAAAGTTTCTTCACCCACTCTTCCATCTCAGCTCTTCTTCGTGCTGACTCTTTTAGGTGCTTGCTCATAAGCTCCTCCAAGCTGGGCCTTTTTTCTCTAAACGGCGGGCGATTTTAAATGTGTGTGTAGTATCTAGGAGGGCCTACACGATATTTAGCTCCATTGTTGAAAGGGGAAGAACGTCTAAACTCGCCATACTTAACCTCTTCAACACTCTTAACCTCTTCGTTTAGAGGACACTCCTTGTGGAGATGAGCTCCTCCGCAGGTTTGACATCCTACCGGAATGGCGTGAACGTTTTCCTTTAGCTTCTTCATATCTCGACCTAGGCTATCCAGTTTGCTTACAATAACAACGATTCCTTCAGAATTACTACTACTATCTATATTCCTGCTAGATGAACCATCATGCCACTTCTAGGAGTGGTCAGCCATAGTCTGGATGACCGTCAATGCTTGAGCATGTGTCATGCCAGGAATTATCCCTTGTGAGTCAAGCAATTGGCGGTTCATAGTGCCTAAACCATTGTAGAAGATGTTCACCTTTTGATGGCTATTGATGTCGTGAGTTGGGCATTTATAAGGCAGGTCATTATACCCTCCCACGCTTGGTATAATGTTTCATCACCTTCTTGCTTGAAGTTACGGATTTCTTCAAGCTGCTTAGCGGTTTTGGATGGTGGACAGTACCTTTAGATAAAGACTTTCTTAAGGAGATCCCAGGAATCGACGGTCTTGGAGAAAGTCTGTCCACCCACCTTTTAGCGGCTCCAATGAGTGTAATGGGGAAAACGCATATCATGACATCATCGTGTGATACTCCTGGAATGTTGAACAAACTGACGATGTCTAAAACTCGCTCAACATGCTCATGAGCATCATCATTCTTGTTTCCGGAAAAGGTGTCCTCCCTTAATTCTCACATGAATTGAGTCTTGATTTTGAAATTCGCAATGCCTCCTATTTCGGGTTTAACCACGCCTGGTGCCTGGTTTCCTCGAGTCAATGCCAAGTATTGCTCCATGGTGATGTTATCGATTCTCATTGCATTATGTTTCTGAATGCTTAACAAACCTTAGTTAAAAAATACAAGAAATTAAAACTTAACTAATGTTAGCTCCCGACAGCGAGCTTAAAAAAACCTTGCTGCGAATTGTTTTAAATAATTATTTGCTAAGTTTTAAATTTATAAAACTCGTCTACGATACCACACACTCATGGGCCAGGGAAAACTCGGTGTATGTAGTGCGGTAGTTGGTAAATCCGCGGTCATCCCAGATGCTAAGTTTAAAACTAGTTCTCTTTTTTTTGAATTTTAATTTTTTTTGGTCACGTTTTGCAATGGTTTGAATTGATTTGAAATTTAACAGGAAAGTAAATTGCAGAAAATAAATTGATGAATTATACGTTGATCAGGAGAAAAGGTGCTAGCCTAGCCATTTCATTACAACTGCTATGATTATATTTTCCTATGCAATGTCTAAGTACTTGTTTTATTAGTGGTTCTAATATCGACATACCCGAATTGACATTTGAGGTCTGTTCTATACTTCCTGCGATCTTCCGATACTGAAAGTCATGAGGTTGGGAACAAGTTAGTAGTGATTAATCGCAACTATCCTTAAGAAGATCTATACATATTTAGATTATTCACCTTTTGAAATGAAGTACTGTGCTTTTAAGGTGTTTTAATGAGCAAAGGCGGAAATCAGGTTATTCCACAT
This sequence comes from Tanacetum coccineum, assembly GCA_026074375.1. Taxonomy (NCBI): domain Eukaryota; kingdom Viridiplantae; phylum Streptophyta; class Magnoliopsida; order Asterales; family Asteraceae; genus Tanacetum; species Tanacetum coccineum. Next base: position 13,458 of record BQNB010037491.1, read on the forward strand.
TGGGATAGGTGCGAATCTACCCTAGTACTCTGTTAATCCCATGTTTAACTAGTCCGCCTGACGACAGAACTAACATGATCTAAGCCACCCTCACACTACCAAAACCTAGGGATCAATGACAGGCTATAAGGATATCTAATAAACATAATTATCAGGACACATTCAACATAAACAATAGTAATAAATAGTAGGCAGCACCAGAAGTGCTTAAGACGCTTATGGTTCCAGTACTACAAGAATTAATGCAGTACATCTTGGTAGAAAAATCATATCCTCTAACATTATTGCGTTTTGAACGATTAAATACAAAAATACAATTTAGTGATGAGTCCCTTGGACTTCTGGTGAATTTCTTCGTATTCTGAAAGCCTTGTTTGCTTTTTGGTATTGTGGTGGAAGGAGTGATGCTGAATGAGCCGAATGAGGGCTTTATTTATAAGTATCGAAAGTATTACGGCGTAATGGGTATGTAAGTGTTATGCCGTAACCTTGCTTACGCGGGCTTCCATTCTCCAGGCTTAAATTATGTTATGGCGTAACTCATGTGTGATGTTACACCATAACAATGACTCGGATAAGTCGTCCTCTTTGACGATACTGGTTACAACATACGTATGATGGAGTGTTTACACCGTGATCTTGGTGCTGACTCATTTCTTTGTTAATCTTGGTTACGACGTAACTCCTGCGGGGAGGTTACGCCATAACTGACCTTGAGTTAACTTCTTTGCTTGATTTTCACATCTAAATCCCGTGTCTCTTGCTCCAATGCTCGTATTTTTCCTGAAAACTAAATATAAGCGGTTAAGTATTGTTTTCAGATATTTATAATATAATTACAAGTATTTTCGTAGGGAATTTGATATTAAAAAGTATTAACTATTTGATGTTATCAATATGACACCATATACAAACATGGTTTTTTAGATTGAGCTTTCTTGAGGTACTTAGGATTTACAAAACTTGCTCGACCATTATAATACGAACTCGGATTAGGAGCTAGCATATGAATGGTTTGGACAGACTGATTAGTTTTATAAACAACGTTGTTTAAAAACTTTACTTGATTTTCCAAAGCAATTATTATATCAATATCTTTATCTTGATTTGTTTTGAAATCCTTTTGCAATTGGACTTTTTATTTTCGAAGAAGATCATATTGAATGTGTTCTAAAGACCCCTGATATGCTAACTCAACATTTTTCTCTTTAAATTGAAAAGTTTTATAAGCCTGTGTTTTTAAAGCTTCATTCGATTGATGTTTTTGCTGAGTAATAAATCAAGAGTTTCTTTGTATTTACGTACGATCTCTTCTTTTTTAAGTTGACAATTTTTATATGTTGTGTACTTCTCAAGCTCAACCTCTTTGTGATGAAGTACACTTATGCATCTATCTCGAATGTCATTTGACTTCTCAAGAGCATATTTGAATTCATATAGTTCATGAGTGAGTGCTGCATTTACTTTCCTTAATTGCTTTTGAATACTTTTTTTCATCAATATCGAGTTTTAAAATTGCATTTAAGTTGGCAAGCACAATACGCTCATCTTCATGATCATCAGCATTCTGGTCATCCTTGAATTCATTATTACACATATCTGTTGAATCAGGTGTGGTATTGCTATAAACCTTTTTCATCAAGGATGTGTCATTAAGAAATTCAGGTTGCTAAGTATGTTGAGTTTCAACAGCAAACATATTATATTCAATAGTATATGGTACCTCAGCCATTAGTTCTGTGTCATAGGAAGGTTTGTTATCCGTATCATCTCATGAATTGCTTCTTTTATTGCATTCATTCCTTGACCTGCTGCTTTTATTGCCAGATGTGCTACTTTGTTTCTTTGAGATTTGATCATTCCCAGTGTTGCTGCAATCATTCTCTGAACTGTGTGCCTTCCCATTGTCTGATATAAACCTACTGCTGTCTGTGTTTCCCGAACTAGTATTCGCTACTTTAACCTCCTAGAGATTGCATTCTTGACTCTGCATATTAAACCTTTTCAACCTATTATGAATCTCTTGATCATGAAGTGCTCTTTCAATAATACATTTTTCAATGGAGTCCATGTTTTGAATTATCAAGTCTTTGAAGGATTGAGCTTCCATATGAGTCTATAGTTTAAAGTTCTCTCTTACGTGGCGACCATCGTAATTTGAAGTCTTTACTTCTTCTGAATGCAAGAACTTGTCAAACTGCACTTTGATCACACTTAGATCAGACTTGGAATCCTTCTCATGAAGTGTTTCTTTGTTGAGTTGCTTTTCTAAGTTATTCATGTTATTAAATAATTCAAACTTGAAAGTTCTGACGTCATTACTAAAGAGGCTGAAAAATGCTCGTTGAAACAAGGGACAGTTAGGGAGAGTATTCCTTTCGAGACGTTGAGTGGTTGTTTTGAGTGCATGAAATTCGTTCAAGGAATTCGCTTTCTAGATCTTTGCTTGCTTTTGCATTCATTGCATCTCTTGTTCCTCTGAGTTTGAACACGAAGATAATGTATCTTTCGCTTCCATTTTATCGAATGTGAAGTGAAAATGATTGTAGGATCTTAAGTAGGTAAAGTGATGGTTGTTGTTGTGGATTTGAGTATAGAAATCTAGTTCATGGGATTTTACAAGTCTTGATTAAACTGAGAAAATAAGTGAGTATTTCATGGGATTTTACTAAGTCAAGAGAAACCACGAGATTAAGAATTCTTGATTTCAAACAGGTGTATAAATCGCCTGACTGGCCAGTGCATAAATCGTCCAAGAGTCAGTGCATAAATCACCTAAGAATCAGTGCATAAATAGCCTAAGAATAGTGCATAAATCGCCCAAATATGTTTGCATAAATCGCCTGAAACTTAGTGCATAAATCGCCCGAACCTTAGTGCATAAATCACCTAAAATTGTTGCATAAAAAGCATGATTTTTTTTGCATAAATCGCCTAACAATTTTTGTATAAAGCGGCTAAAAAATGTTGCATAAATCACCTGATTTAGACATGCATAAATCGCCTGAACAATCTTGCATAAATCGCCTAACCAGATTACATAAATCGCCTAATACAAAACCTATATAAATCACCTGAAGAGAATATGCATAAATCGCCTGAATTTTGTTGCATAAATCGCTTGAATTTTGTTGCATAAATCGCCTGATTTAGATTACATATTTCGCCCTGTTCAAAACATAAATCGCATGATTCGTAAAATTCTGGAAAACCAACTTTTAAATCACTTAAAAAAACACCTTTTTAATCCTTTTTCTTGATTTATTTTGAAAAACTAAGTATTACTAAGCTACAAGAAACATAAAAACACAAACTTAATGGTTTTTAACACCAAAAAATTTGCCACTTTTTTAACGAGTATATATGTAAAAAAACGCACACTTTTTGCAATTTTTAGACAAGAAAAACGCACACACTACACACTAAACCCACCAAGGCTCTTGATACCAAATGTAGGAACCAATATATCACTTTTACTTCACCATGTTAACATAGAAATAAGAAAGAAGTATAGAAGATAATAAGGAAGAAGATAATAGAGTGCTTGGTTGTATTCTTGCAAATGTGAGAAATACAAATGAGAACCAACACCCTCTCCATCCATGGAGAGGGTTATTTATACCACCTTATGAGTCCTGCTATGGATAGCCTTAATGGGCCGTGTGGTTTAGATCTTGGGCCGGGCTTGGGATTACTTTGGGCTTAAGCCCGCAACGCGTATAATATTAGATTAAATGACGAGCCTGATAACTCTAACTTAGCCTATTACAACATATAATTACTAAAGGCCGAGATTCTTTGTTCGACTCAATAATTTAAGGCTAACACATAACTTTGTACGAATATGAGCTACAAAGCTCGTTAGTTTAACCAAATAGCACGCATAAAATACGGATAACGCTTTTAAAAATATATTCAATTTGAGCATTATCAAACTCCCCTCACTTAACCTTTGCTCCCCCTCAAGCAAATCTAGAATTTACCAAAAATTAATCCACATGGTACATAAGAATGATTAGAAAAATGTGATGCAAATTTATCAAGTACAAGTACGAGATAAGATTCATCGTTTTAAGCTTTTGGTGAAAAACCGAGATGTTTGACAATACCCAAAGGTTTTCTTGCTTGATAAACATGTCTAAGCACCTCACAAAAAAAGAATGAAGTATAATTCACTCAACACTTATTTTATTTAGGTGGTGGAATATATAAGAGAAATCACACTCATTGCTCGGTCGTGGCCAAATTTATTACCATAGGCTTGTACAAGAAACAAAACTACACCGATGGGGCGTAAGCACCAAGTGTAAACATCTAAAGAGGACTTTTATTAGGTTGTAACGTTAGGATAAGGGTTAATATGGGGTATGAATAAGGCATGGGAAGTATATTAGTAAGGGTTAACAAGAACATATAATAGTCAAAAGTCAAAGTCCCAATGTTGCTAGTTACCGAACAAACCACAAACCCGTAAATGATTATAGTTACAAACTTTCTTCTTCTTTCACATATCGATCACCACATATATATCACGTCTTAGCACATTGGCTAATTGATATATCAAATACTTCATCTTCCTTCATCTTCATAATAATATAGCACATTGGCTATAATTGTCATCACATCTTTTTTCGATGACTTATTCTTTTTTTTCTTTTTTTCATATATCATCCTCCTTTTTTTCATTTTTTTCCACACAGCATCTCCTTCGTACTTCGCATAAACATACACCACAAAAATACAAATAAGAAGGTGATCAATCTTCATCTTTGTCGGAATGACACACACAAATAGCAAAGTGTGGCTAACTCATAATCATCAAAAACAATCCAACAAACCAAGCAACTAGCAACCTACCATTTTGACTTTGACTAGGGGTTAGGTTAGTTTAAAGTGTAAATTTTTTTATTTTTTATTTTTTTAGTGGATGTAACAAAACGAAAAGATTGGCTCGGAGGGTGTTCTGAGAGTATCTAGAACTATAAGTGAGTGCTATCAAAAGGGTTAATATGGGTGGTTAGCTAATAAGTGTAACTAGCTAAAAATAAAGATGTAAATGGAAAGGCTATTTGGGTTAAATCCTATGGTTGCCTCTTTATCACACGAATACACTTATATCACACGAATGTGATCTCACTGCGGTCTGGTAATGATTTACAAGCATAGTTCTAGAATAGATACAATCACCGGCACACTCATAGCAGAAGATTCAAGCATAAAAGATGTATGCTATATTTGAAAAAGGCTCAAATCCTCACAGTTTAGTGGAAAGGCTATAATATGTGTTAGCAGGTGTCATTAATCCTAGAATGGATTGCAATATTAACTAGGACACATCTCGAATTTTTTAAAATTACCGCATTCCACCAGTGAATTGATCCAGTTATTCTAATATATTATCCTATAAGCATGAAAACAACTAGATCACAAAGGCAAACAAATGCATAAAAATTTTAAAAATGGCCAAAAAATATGAAAATTAAAAAAATCAGTCTCGTTTTCCCTATTTACTCCCCCCACACTTAGGTTAAACATTTTCCTCAATGTGAAAAATAAACTTCAAAGTATGTAAAATAGGGAAATAAGAGTATGAGAAAAACAAGACACCCGGGCATAAGAAATCACGATCAAACTCCATATGATAAATGCTACATAAATGCAAGCATAAGCGTGTGAGATCAATCGATTTCACCTCCAAGCATCTTCTTCAACATTACGTGTTGCATTTATTAAAAAAAAACAAACACACTGCAAACAATAATATATTAAACATTACGAGCATGTAACACCCCCACACTTACAATTTTTCAAAATTTGAAAAGTAATTTTCTTAAAGGGTGTACATATTTATTTAAAACAGAAAATAAAACAAGAAAACAATTAAAGGCTCAGGTTGCCTATCGAGAAGCGCTTGATTTATTATTGAGTCATTAGCTAGACTCTTCCCATGGTTTTAGGATTCTTTAATGATATGGTTTAAATGGGGAATTTTACTTTATAAACGTTGAGGGTATGGGATTTTTAGTATGTATTTCACAAGTGACGGAGATACATTTGGTCCTTTTGGTTTCACCAACTCCTCTATCTTTCCTTTTGATACTTCATTTCCAATGCCACCAAATGATTTTAACTCTTTGTCACAAACATGACTCGATATTTCATCATGGTCAAAACAACTTCTCTTAAGTGTATGGGATATACGCGATGCAATCCTTGAGAAATGGTTATACGGTTGATGAATTAGCAATGATTAGGGTCGGAATTTGTCATGGTTAGAATAGGCTTAATCTCATCCTCCTCAATAGCTTCAACATCACCCTTGTCATGTTCATTTCAGATTGAGGGTGGGTTGTTGACAAGTTCATGTCTCGGTTTGTCATTCGTGGTACAAGGAAGGGATTTGGTACGCTGGATTTCCTTTTCTAGAAACTCGAATTACCTTTCCAAATTCTCGATAATCGCATGGCGGTTCCCTAATCGTTGATTTATTTGATGTTCCAATTCAACCACTTGATTTTTCATATCCTCGTTGGCTTCCATTTGACTAGCCATCCACTATCTCATCATCTCCTTCATTGAGGTTTCAGGTATTTTGAAATATTGTGACGGATGTGGCATTTAATTCCATGGTCGGGATTAAGGATAGTGACGGTTTGGGTTACAGTTTAAATAGGAGTTTGAATTTCTGGAATTTCGGTCGTGATATCCTCCGTGATATCCTTGGACATAATTAGCTTCAATAGGATCACACATCGGCGTGTCATCACTCATGTAGATTTGTGAAGCGTGGTTGTCTTCATCGATTCTACGACCATCTCGCATCTCCTTTAGCTCTCCTCTTATGTTCATGGATTCTCTATCGATTTTCGTAACGAGAGTTTTGAGTTTCTCTATCAAAACGACGTGATCAGAATACATGTTGCTTCCACCGGCAGAAAAAAATGGTTTTTGGTTTGGGTTTGATGTGAGGATCTTTCGAGAAATCGAGTTTCAAAAGGAATTTGTCCTCAAGGATTTGGAAAGCTTCGTTCGGAGTATTTCGAGGAAGATTCCTCCGGCATCGAGAATTCCTTGATTTGGACCATCTAAACCATGATAGAATATTTGAATTATCGTTCCTTTGGTTAGACCGTGTCCGTAACAAGTACGAAACATTTCTTTCAATCGGAGCCAAGCATTGATGAGAGTTTCATGAGCGTATTGGTGAAAGCTTTGAATTTTGTTTAGGAGACGTTTAAACTTTGCGGGAGAAAAGTATCGGCAAATAAAAGCTTCTATCATTTCTATCCACGTAGTTATAGTTCCTTCATTAAGTTCATTTAACCAAGTCTTAGCTTCTCCAGATAACGAGAAAGGAAAGTCCTCAATTTAACCGCCACCTCTTGATTTTCACCACATTGGAAAAGGTTAGTAATCTTAAGAAGATTGGTTATGTGTCGGTGAGGATCGGACTGGATTCGCACATCAAATTGATTCTCCCGAATCATTTGCATGTGGGTACCCTTGATAACGAAATTGGGAAGATGGTGTTGAATAATAGCGGAACTAGGAGTTGGAGCAACGGTCCTAGTGCTTGACCACATGGGTTGGTCATCGAGATCAACGATGATTACGGGTGGGGAATCGGGCGGTGTTTTGAATATTTCCTCAAATATGTTGATCTTGGATTTTACAACGAAAAGTTCCTCGATGAACGGTTGTTTGGTGTAAGGTTCGGGTGACTCAATCTCGAGGGATACGGTTGGTGTCTTATTGGATTTAGTCCTCTTTTTGATTTTACGTTTAAGCTCGTAGAATGGACTAACGAGTTTCTTACCCCAAGAATGCGAGTTTATACAAACCCGGAGCGATTTTCAAAACGTCAAAAGAAATAAAAATAAAACGATAAACTAAATAAACGAAAAAAATTTCTTTTTGTATTTTTTTTCTTAAGTTCAGGTAAACAAAAATAAACTACTATTAGAAAAGTGTAACTATTATTATTACTACGAGAAGATTTATAAAAATATACTAGTTACGAGTTAACTTTTCTAAAAGATTTTTTTTAACTAAAGTTTTATAATAATAACGAAAGTACTTAATGAAGACGACTATAGAAAAAAAAATTATATATATATTTTTCGACTATATAACTAACTACTAAACATTTTTTTTATCTAAAGGTGTTTATAAACAAAAGACTAAAGACAATTAAAAAACACTTTTGCACTAATAAAAACAAAGTAATAGACCAATAAAAAGACAAACTTGGATTAATACTAAAACGCACAACGTCACGAAAAAGAAATTTGTTCCAAATCTATCAGACCGGTTGGTTTGAAGGACTTTGGGTTCTAGCCGCGAGGTTCAGGATCAAACCGAGGCGGATAAAAATTTGAAAGCGGTACCGAAGGAATAAAAAGTGACCCACGAAAAACTAGGCAAAAATTCCCAACGGCCGGCGGAACCACCATTAGCCGGCGGCTGTGGGATTCTCTAGGGTGGTCCAACTGGCGGTTGGATGGTTAGCCGCCGGTTAGAGGTGGGTTTGACTAGTGGTAATGATGACATAAAATAACATCTATTTTATAGCATTATTTATCCCATGTAATTAACTCATTTTGTATAATTATTGCAAATAATTGTTACTTAATCGTTTGTATTTGAGAATTGCAGTAATTACAGAGTACTTGGTCAAGATTAACTAAAAGGCACGCATTCTGGATCTTAAACGAAGATATTTTGAAGATTACTCTTTTGACAACTAATACGCCATATTCGTTAAGGAAGATACGGCATATCTGTGCCTGCACTCACCAAAGACCAAGATGGAAACAAGATTAATACGCTGTATCTAGAGAAGACCAATACGCCGTATTCAAGTTATAGAATGTGAATATTCTGGAAGATATCAAACGTGGTCCCTACTCCAAGAAACCCCTGATACACCGTATCCAAGACTTTGGATATGCCGTATCGACCTTTTTCCAGACCTTATAAATAGAAAACTCAAAAATAAGTTTTAAGTGTGCTAAATCATACTCTCGATACCTAAACCATAAAAGTCAATTTTCAGAGGAGAAAAAGAGTAGAAGAGGTCTCGCAAAGCGATTAATTCCATAATGACAACGTGTAACTTCTTATAAATAGAAAACTCAAAAACAAGTTTTAAGTGTGCTAAATCATATTCTCAATACCTAAACCATAAAAGTCAATTTTCAGAGGAGAAAAAGAGTAGAAGAGGTCTTGCAAAGTGATTAATTCCATAGGAGACAACGTGTAATTTCTTATACTCTTGTAATCATTCAGTTTTTAGTATCATTCGTTAACTCAGTTCATTTACCTTCGCTAAATCATTACTTTTGTATTAATTATGACGTTTGAAGGCTAATATCTTCGGGGTATAGCATTATTATGAGATTGAATGTTGGGGGGGGTATTGTTTTTATCTCGATTGTTTAATTATGTTGATTTGCTTGTTTATGTTTATCAATTTTTAATTGTGTACGTCCTTTTGTAATGTATCATTATTCAATGGATCTAGTGAATACGGACAAAAGTAATCTAGATGAGCGGATAGCTCTCATTTAGAGATTTATAAATCTAGACCATAGGATCACAAATTATGACCTATCTTTGTCCTTAGATTGTGGCTTAGTTCAGACCTACATGTGACCTATTGGGGGGGGAGGTGGGGGGGTGGGTGGGGGGGGCGGGTGGGGTGGGTGGTCGGGGTGGGGGCGGCGGGATGGTGTTTTTTGGAGTTATATGATGAGTTGTGTAGCTGGATGAGGTAGAGAGAGGTGGGTTCGCGTGGGTTGATTGGGGATAGGTTTGGTTAGTGTGGATTGATGGGGAGTTGAGGGAGGGTTGGAAGATGGATGTCGGTGGGAGGAGTGCTTTGCGAGATTTGTGGCTTGTTTGTATATTGCGTAATTTGATCGTAGTTAAAGGGTATTGAGGTTGGCTTGGTGGATGGTCAGATATGGGGGAGGAAATCTAAAACTTTGGATAATATATCACATTTGTTACCCGACTTCCATTTTTATTGAGTTTCTATCCATGTCCCTCGAATTAGAAGAGTAATTTACCATAGATGGTTAGCTTTGAGTGTCTGGCTGTGACCTTTTATCAACGAGTATCTTCTCGATTTATTGGTAAAGACTTGGTTAGTGGACTACTAGTGTATGTATTAGACATTAACATCACAGTTCTAAGTGGGTAAAAAAAAATATAAGGGGGGGTGTTTCTTCCTGAGCTTAGGGTTTAACAAGATCACGCATTGCCTTTAGTCACTATGATAGATTATAATCAGCAAATAAGGGATGCTTTATGCGGATGACGTTTTAATTGTGTGACAGAATTTACATTCTCTAGGTTTAGGAAGAAGGTAGCACATTAATCTTAAGAATGATATGCCAGCTCCGAGTTAAGTTATCCATCTGCCACTATAATTGAAAACAACCAACGTTCTGATTAGATTAATAATGGCTAATACAGTTTTCTTATATTTGGCTAGACCACTCTTTTATCTTATGTTAATTTTCTTGCATGTGTTTTAGTATCTTGAATTGGTTTTATTCACCACAAAACTTGTGCCAGTCTCTCAGGCTGAAAACCCCCCTTATCCATTAGATTTAGGATTAACATAGGTTTAGCATAGGTTTAACATAGATTAGACTAACTTATATTAGAAAAACCAAAGTATTAATAAATTGGAAGTGTTTCTCGCTCTTAGTGATCGACACCCTACTTACCACGAAACTACCACCGACTGGGTACACTGCCCATTAAAGTGTTTTTTTGGTTTAGTCGGCAAAATATAAATTTAAAACTTGAATCATAATTTACAACCACACAATGACAGCACATCAAGTTTTTGGCGCCGCTGCCGAGGAGTGAAAATTTAATCTTGATTTTTATTTGATATTTTGGTTTTTAACATTAGATTATATCTAACTCTTAAGATTATTGTAGTTAAGAATAGTTTATTTTCCTGTTTGCTTGCTTATTGTGTTTATACGGCGTATTCAGTTTACTGAATACGATTTATACGTTATTTGATGGTTTTGTGCCCTAGTAAGTTTATTATATGATGGACGACCCGAACATTACTATGGACGAATATATCAGGATCGAGGAAGAAAAAGCTCGAAAACATGGGAAAGTGTTTAACTGAGAAACTGTTAAGTATGGTAAGATCTGCTATGATGAAGACGTTCACGACCACAGATCCGTTGAAACCGAATTCCCAGCTATAGTCTTCCATGATAATTTGACATCGAATGAAACACTCTCTTATGAACCCACAGTAAGTTCTCTTAACAACAATGAAATTGACTTTAAATTATCGTTTGACGAATCCGACGATGAAGATTACACGGTAGTTTTTGACAAAAACTCGTTTTCTTATAAAATAATTCATGCTAATGATTTGAAAACGGATTCGGAAAACGATAATGAAAAAGTCAATATGCCTTTGTTTCTATCACCCGAGCCAAAGGTCAGTTGTATTGATGATTTAGACTTCTTTAAAGATTTTGAGAATAAATTTCCAGCCATTGTTTACAATGATGCTCTAACGTCTAAATCAGATTTCTCAACTGAACCCACTTTATGCCCTCAACATATCGATGAATTTGATTTTAAAGATGAAACATCGTTGTCCAAATATTATGAAGAGGAACAAAATGTTTTGTACTTTAATGATCTATTTCCTTTCAATATAATTTATCCTGATGATCAAAAATCGGATAAAGACAATGATGATAATGAAATCGATATGATACAATCTTCAGGGGGTAATGAGAATACACAAGGGTCAAATAAACTTCTTGAGGAAAGTTACGATAAAATCAATAAAGTTTTCATTATGAAAAGTTTTGTCATGGAATTAAATGTAAATATCGTGGCTTGGAATTATCTTGTCAACGGGATGCTATTCAATCTTGTTAAGAATTTGTATGTGCTGTTTGGCATCCCGTTCGACCCTAAACGGTATTATAAGGATGGTGATTATACAAGAATGTTGCGGAGGCCAAGGTACGTTTTCTTTACTTTGTTAAATCTAGGAAAAATTGGTCTCCAAGAACGGATACGGCGTATTAGGTTACCACCTATACGGCGTATCCACTGTTTTAACTTGTGTTGACTAAGTCAACAAAATTCGCCCAATACGGCGTATTTCTCAAACACCAATACGGCATATCGAGTCTGGGTATAAAAGCGCAACTGATACGCCGGATTGAGTTTTACCACACTTTTTCACTCCCTTAAACAAAAAGATTTTACTGCAAAACTCTTGGAGATCACCGTTGTTATTTTTGATTCGTAATCGTCATCTTCTTTATCATGATCAAACGGTAATTTCCCCTTCCCCCTTTTAATTTTTTATTTTCGATTAGAATTAAAATTAGGGTTAGGGTTAGGTTTAGATTAATAGTTTTGAGCAATTGAATAACACCTTACTATTGGATCCCTTTTCCCTTACATGTGACCAGCTTTCGAGAATTAAGAAATGGGTCAAAATGGGTAGAAAGGGAAACCCCTTTTCGTTTTTAAACTGCAAAGCAATATGGCATATCCATTAACATGGATACGGAGTATTGACTCAATTTTACCCAAATATTAAAACATCAATACGGTGTATTTAGTAAAACGAATACGGCGTATTGATTTGATAAAGATCATGTGTTTTGATTCCCATACGCCGTATTGATTTTTATCCATACGACGTATTGACTAGACAGATCTTTATACGACGTATCCACCCTCAGAACAGAATGTTTAAAAATTTATAAACTTTATGCTAATCTCGTTGATTTTACAGATATGGCTCTTCCACCAAGAGATCAGAGGCACCAGTACCTTAGGTATGAGGGATTACAGTACACTGATGCTGATTTAGTGGATTTCGAGACGAGATTGGCTAGAATATACAGGAGAGAGGTGCATAGGGTTCAGGTATTCAATTTTGAGGGATTGCCCGATCTGATGGCTGAGGGGTTGAGAGGTAGGATGCTGATGGAGCACCGAGATGCTCAGGGGAAGAGTATGTTTACTAGCCGAGCTTAGAGGAGGCTATTTGAGATTAGAGGCCTATTGGTACACGAGCTCATTTTGGAGTTCTTTAGTACATTTAGGTTTGGAGAGGAAGTGTTTGATTTGGACATAGCTGGGGCTTTACAGTTTCAGTTAGGAGAAGTTAGGAGGCGTATGAGCTGGAGAGAGTTTATTTTGTCCTTAGGATTACACACAGCTAAGGAGATGCAGACTGTAGGTTTTGGTTTATACTGGGCTGAGAGCGTGAGGCAGATCCCCGACAAGGGGGATTTGTGTGCTTACTTGATTGGGATCTCGTTATCAAGAAATTTTTTGGGTACACCCCCTTCTTACACTCTTATCAGGGATCCTATGCTAAGGTTGTGTCACAGATTGATTGCCCGCCACATCGCTGGGAGCAATCAGGCACCTGAGAAGGTGACCGTGACTGGTTTATTCTATTTGAGAGGGATGGACGTTGACTCGGTCAACGTCCCTTATCTGTTGGCTAGGTACTTGAGATTATTTGCTTCAGGGAGGAAGCAGGGGGATATGATATCTGGAGGTCAGTATGTTGCTCGTTTGGCTGAGCATTTTGGATTACTTGTCGAGGAGAGACTTTAGGGACTGAGAGTGATTATACGAGAGCTCCCTGTTATTGATATGGCCGAGTTGGTGAGGCTGTAGTTATGCATAAAGCTTGATGATACTTGGGCTTGGGTAGCCCCGGGACCAGAGAGGCAGCCTGATGCTGCAGCTGGTGCCCCTGAGGCCGTTGAGGATGCTCCTATAGCTGATGAGGGTGCTTCGACTGTTCCAGCACCCGTACAGGCACCTCAGCCACCACCACCTATAGCCCGAACATCTCGGACTATAGATCAGAGGTTAGCCAGGGTAGAGGAGGATGTGCATAAGATTTGTGGAGCACTAGGCGAGCAGAGAGAGATATTAGACAGTATGGCATGCGATTTCTCCAGATTCTCTACTTGGACGGTTGTTGTACTCTCATAGATGATGAGTCAAGCTGGGGTCAGGTACATCAGCTATGCAGACTTTTAGATCTCGTATGAGAGGCGTACCAGACGCAGGACTGACATTGCCAACACCTCCACAGCCCAGCAGGATGAGCAGCAACCAGATCCATGATCTCTATCCATTATCTTTTTATTTCTATCTTTTTTATATATATTATTCATATCATGATGTATCTAACTTTAAACAGGTTCCATATTTTTGTGTATATAATATGATGTGACGTTTTGACTTGTTTATGCATGATAGAACAAAGACTGGCAGTAAGTTCAACACCATAGTTCGTGAGTATGTTATGGAACAAAGCACGCTATCCAAATCAAAAGAAGAATTGAGAAGAGAGAGTGTTTACAAGAGTGTGAAAGCTGAAGAAAAGTCTAACTTAAAGACTTCGCTATAAACCAAAGTGCTTCCCGGGAGACAACCTGGAGTGTTATTTATTTTTATCGAGTCTGTCTTCCCAGACATCAATACGGCGTATCCGCTCCATACCATACGGCGTATTGATTGTCTGGATGTTATCAGTCCTTTATTTTTATGCACTTTAAAACATTATTGTCAGTTCTGGCAATACGGCGTATTCATGCACATGATACGGCGTATTTGAAAAACTGACCCGTATTTAGATACTTTTTACAGGTTTCTCGATACGGCGTATTCTAGTTTATGGATACGGTGTATTGGTCAAGATAGGATTTTGCATGTTTTTCTTATATTTTGCACATGACCTCGCTGCAAAAAAATCAACAAAGTTGGTGAAGTATCGATCATCTGTAATCTTGTGTGTGTTGTAGTCATGCTGGTATCCAGACGCATTTACAACACACATTCTTGTTCATAAACTCACCTTAGAGAATCTACCGAGCAAAATATCAGGGGAGTTTCTCATTCTAAATCTTTTTAATTCCCGTTTTTAATGTTTTATCTATAAAACAAGGACGTTGTATAATTCAAGTGGGGGGATGGGAATTAGAATATATACTTGTCCTATTTTTTACATTAAAATGCTTAAATTATGCTCAAATTTTATAAAAATTTCAAGCATACTTTTGTGAAATTACTTGATACATAACCTGCACACAATAACCCTTATTAGATATTGTGAGGATTTAACCTTATCCATTTCCAAATGTTTACCCAAATTCCACAAAATATGAGTGTGCTGGTGATGTTGTAGACTTTAGAACTTGGCTTGGTGGTATGTGCTTAATTACACATACCTTTAACCTATAAAAACGAGTCTAAATAACCAAAAACGGACATAAAATGCCAAATATATGTGTGTTTTGTTATTTGTGTTGTGCAGGTAACAGATATTCACTAAAGGAAAAAAACAAAGCCAAAACCGACAAAACCGAGCACGGGAATGGAAAGAGCGTGAAAAGTGAAAGTCAAAATCAAAAAGTCAAAGTCAAAGTCGAAGCCAAAGACGTGTGCATCTTAAATGGGCCAACCCGTACCCATGTTAATGGGCCAAGTCAGCCCATTAAGCCTTTTATATAATTAAAAGCCCAAAGCCAAATCATTATAACCCGGCCCAAGATTTAAAGCCCATTAGCCAATCCATTACACCATTAGTCCTTAAGGACTAAGGCAGTTAGTCCCTAATAAATAACACCATTAACCCCATTACCCAACACCTTTAACTCCCGTTAACTTAAATCAATTAAATATAAACAAAACCTAAACCCGCCAAATCACTATTCCCCTTTCCCCTTTAATTTACACTACACTACGACAAAACACTCACACCCTACCTTTCAGACCCCACCCCCAGCAAGATGACAAGACATGTTGGCAATCCTATGAAGGATTATTAGACAAGAAGAATCAAGGGCTGTGATGGGTTCAAAGAAACACAAATGAAGATCAAGGGCTATGATTTAAGGCTTGGAGAGCACTCTCTCATCCTCCTCACATAAGAGGCTGACCGTTATGGGAACGCCAACTTAGGTTGTTGCTTTTGATCTATGATCAAGACGTTTGTAAATAGTTGTGTCTTAATCATGGTTACGGTCGGGAAAAAGTGTCTAGCAACTTATATCTTGGACCTAGTCTATTTGTTTCGTAATTTTTGTTTAACAACAATTTATTTCCCTTTCCTAATCATTAACCATGGGTTTTACGCGAATAAGGATGTGTACGAGCATGCATGTCTATTCTGTCGTTATGGCCATGTATGCATGTCTCAGCTGCATTGTTGGTTTATTACTATTGGTGAAAGTTAGAATATCCTTACCCTATACCATTCTTCATCCTAACCCTTGGTTAAACTCGAATGAGGATGTGATCGAACACACATGTCTATTATGTCGTTACGGCCATGTATGTGTGCTTCATCTGCCTTGTTGGGGCTGGTATTTAGGTGAAAGATTGTAAAATGCGATCAACCTAAGGCCTTATAATAAACGCCTATTTTACCTTTATAAACTTGTTACTCCTTAGCTCTAGTGGTGGAGATGTGTATCCTTGCCAAGCCTATGCTAGAATACTCGTCACAACCAAGCAATTGAGCGAATTAGTTACATGTTACCACATAGATTAGTTGAGTGATTTGAGTGTTTTCATCTTCCTATTTCGTGAGGTGTTTGGTTGTGTACTTGTAATAGATCAAATAAATGCTTAAACGGGAAAATCCTTAGGGATACATTTTCATAAACTTCTAAAGGCTACTTGAGGACAAGTAGGATTCAAGTGGGGGATATTGTTGACATAATTAATGTCTCCCCCCATTTTTATAGCATCATTTATCCCATGTAATTTACCCATTTTGTATAATTATTGCAAAGAATTGTTACTTAATAATTTGTATTTGAGAATTGCAGTAATTATGGAGTACTTGGTGAAGATTAACTAAAAGGCACTTATTCTAGAGCTTAAACGAATATATTTTGCAGATTACTATTCTAACAACCAATACACCGTATCCATCAAGGAAGATACAACGTATCTGTGCCTGCACTCACCAAAGACCACGAAGAGAAGAAGATCTAATACGCCGTATTCCGAAAGAATGGCAATACGCCGTATTCAAGCTATATAGAAATAAAATATTCTGGAAGATATCAAACATGGTCTCTACTCTAAGAAACCCCTGATATGCCGTATCCAAGACTTTGGATATGCCATATCAACCATATACCAGACCCCAAAACTAGAAAACTTAAAAACGAGTTTTAAGTGCGCTAAATCATATTCTCGATACCTAAACCATAAAAGTCAATTTTCAAAGGAGAAAAAGAGCACAAGAGGTCGAGCAACGTGATTAATTCCATAGGAGACAACTTGTAATTTCTTATACTCTTGTAATCGTTCAGTTTTTGGTATCATTCGTTAACTCGGTTAGTTTAACTTGGCAAAATAATTACTTTTGTATTGATTATAACGTTTGGAGGTAATACCTTCGGGCATTAGCCTTTATATGAAAGATCTTAATGTTTGGTTTGTTTATCTCGATTTCTTAATTTATTATTGTTTATTGTTTATGTTTATCACATGATACTTGTTTACGTGCTTTAATATGTGACCTATCATTCAACTGGATCTAGTGATACGGACCAAGTAATCTAGATGTCGGGATAACTCATCTTTATAGTATGCAGTATAGGTGGAACTTATAGGATCATAATATAAATTCTGCTTGCTTGATCGAAATAGTTAGATTACTAGGTGTGGCGTAGTATTAACAGATAAACATTCTGATTCTTGGTATAGAGTGGATTATAGGACTACACCCAATACAAATTAGCGTTATGCAGTAAATGGGTAAAGTCTTGAGAGCGTAGGTCGTACAACATATCCTGTATTGTCCTTTAGATGAATTTATAATTAATAAACAGGGTCTGCTTTATGCGGTTGCGTTTAATGTGATAGAATTTCTACGTGTTCTAGTATTAGAAGAAGTAACGCTAAGGTCTTAATGAATGATATTACCGCCTTAGTGATATGTAATTATGACCACTAAATTAAACAAACCAACGTTCTGATTGGATTAATAATGATTAATACAGTTTTCTTATATTTGGCTCAACTGCTCTTTTATCTTCTGTTAATTTGCTTGCGTGTGTTTTGGTGTCTTGAATTGATTTTAGTCACCACGAAACATGTGTCAGTCTCTCAGACTAAAAACCCCCCCTTATCCATTAGATTTAGGATTAACATAGGTTTAGCATAGATTAGACTAACATAGATTAGAAAACCAAAGTATTAATAAATTAAAAGTGTTTCTCGCTTTTAGTGATCGACACCCTACTTACCACGAAACTACCACTGACTGGGTACACAACCCTTTAAAGTGTTGTTTTTGGTTAAGTCGGCAAAATATAAATTTAAGACTTAAATCATAATTTACAACCACACAACGACACATCAAAGGCTCTATCAGTCTATTACAAAAAAGAAACATAAAATACAAAAGTACTTAATTAAACGAGTATCTAATAACTTCCAGCTTGACTTTCTTTGACTTGAGCTTCTCTCTATCAGGGTGTGCATCAATCATTTGTCTCAGTAGTACATAAAATCTTTGGTTATTAAGATTGTTCACATTTCCAGCCATTACCAAAGTAAACCAATCGGTTTCACACATTCTAATTATGAATGGCACTTAACCCTTTGGAAGGCATGTTCATCAAGAGCATCAGTAAAAGAAGATCACATGCTCAGGAGTTTCAACTACTTTGTTGTTCAAAATGGGATTCCTTTAGGAAGAATTTTGTTGCATTCAAGACCAGCTATACGAACTTCAGGCTCCAACTCAATTTCTTTTCATTTTCTACATGATGATAGGGAAGGAGTTTGTTCAGTAAGAGGAAGGGTTGGACTAATTCTAATTTCAACAGGAATCATGTCATACTTTTTTCTCAGGGATGTCATTAGTTTACCAACCACTTTATTCTTCTTTTTGGGATAATGACACTCAGTTACCATCCCATTCTGTATATCCCAATACAAACTTGAAAGGATTGTAAACCTCAAAGTTTCTCTGATCATTGTTCTTGTAGACAGTAATAGCAACTGGTTTTATGTTTGGATAGATGTGAGTGTCAATGATCTTTTCAGGCTTTAATCTGTTGGTGGTAGTCCATACATACTGATTGTATCTTTTCTTTTTGAGCTTATTTGACTTCTTGACCTTAGCCAGATATTCTCTCTGATGAACTTTTAACTCAACATCCTATTGCTTATGAATTCTTGACCCAACTTTTTGTTGCGGAAAGCACCTTGGGTTCAACTCAGCCTCACTAACCACTTTCCCCATCCACTTTGACGCACGTGCTTGTTTAGCGCGATCCGTTTAGCTTCCTGGGCAGCTTCCTTTCTAATTTTTCTTGTTTTCCAAGTCGGCCTGAATGTGCTCAATTTTTAGCTGATACCTTTCCATTTTTTCATAACATCTTTTTCATAAAAGGATTAACACAGGGGTATTAGGATCCGGATGAATTTCTTTAGATGACGGAACAAGCTTTCGTGGGTATTCGTTAGTGTCTCTAGATATACCCTTCTCTCTGTTATCCTTGGGAGTGGTTTGTGGTGGATCATCAGATTGTTCTTCAAGAGGTGTGATGTCAATTATAGTGTCAGTGAGTTGAGGTCTTGATGATGATGATCCAATGTGTTCAACTTCAAGAACGAACTTGGTCGTTGGTATGATAATGGTTATTGGGATCAGTTCAGTGTGTTGGGCTCTTGTACAAGCTCCTTTTCAACTTTAGCAACCTCAACATCTTTAGCCACTTTAGGCTTAAGTTCTCTAGTAACCATTGGTTGTGGTTCCCCTTCAGTGTAAGAGGGAGGTTTTTGCCAAACAACAACCCGTTTCTTAGAATTCTCCCCCTCCCTAACAGTTGCATTAGCTTCAGGCGGTGTGACTATTAGAATGGTTGCACTACTTAAGGGGGTGGAGGAAGAAAGTCCTTTAAAATCATGGAACATCTCAGTCACCATCTCCTTGATAGAAGAAATGCCAGCCTGCATGGTGACTTGAGTCTTCTCAAACTTTGTGATTCTCGTTTACAGACTTGTGAAGTTAATCTCCTTCAAATTGCTAGCAATCTTAGTAAGCCTGGCAGAGTTTTAAATGTAGCCTTCAGCAGCTTTGAGTAGTCTCTGATTGAACTCAGGATCCTCCTTTAATGAATCTGAGATACTGGCACACTAAGAACTTAGAGAGTTGAGTGATGTCTAAAAGGAATTCAGTTGAGTGATGATCTCTGGAAACTTTACATCCCTTAGAAGTACAGTGAGGTTTGTTATGTTGCTAGAGGTATTTGTGTTGGTGTCTTCCATTTTTTGCTTGCTGGCCTTCAGAGCAGAGTCAACTTCCAGAGTTTTAGAGACTCTGTTCAAGGCTTTAAGAAGAGTGGTGCGTTCTTTAATCCTTGCTCCATTTATCTTCTCAACACTTTCCATGACATTGTTAATCACAATGTCATAATTGTTCCTGTTGTTGTCAGCCTCTATAGTAAATCCTTCCACTGCAACCCTAAGATCAGCATAAGAGGCTATAGATTCTTCATGTTTGACCCAATTATCTTCTGAAAGATGAGCATACAGAAATGATGAGAAGTTCTGAAGATTCTTGACTAGAACTCGTTTAGTGGTAGGAACATTATTCTTAAACATTTTGAAATCCAAGGATCCTACAGAAGACTCAGAATCAGAGTGTTGATGTAAAGGTTGAGGCTCAGGCTGAGTTTTTCTGACTTTTCTTTTCTTGGGTTCTTAGATTTATTTGTTGCCTTTGGGGAAGGGTCTGTGATACATGAAGAAAAAGTGACTGGTCCATTGAAAGTTCAGGGATAGGTTGTTTAGTAGAGTATTCATCTTTAGTAGGTTTTGGATCAGTTGAATGAGGAGGATGGGTTTCTTCATTAGCAGGCTGTTGGATCTCGTAATCCATCTCTTCTTTAGCCTCATACATTTCTTCATTACTTTCATCATTGAGTTCATCCTCTGAGTCTAAGAGAGCTTGAATATTACCAAAAGTTGTAAGTATCAAAGGTTCAGTATCCGGCTCCACTTCAAAAGAAGTCTTGCATTTGTTTTGGTCAAGGTCCGACACCTCAAATCGAGTGGATTGGGTTTGATCCACCTGGTACTTAGTGTCGGCCCCTAAGAGATCAGTAATCAAGGTGATGGCTAACCCCTATCAGCGGGAGGTTGTATGTTCTCCCTAAGTCTTTAGGGTTGAGGAGTGTTCCCTTTGGTAAAGGTGTTAGCATATCAAATCACATCCATACATACGAAAAAATAAAATCTAGAGAGAGTAAGAGGTTTAGAGAGAGAAAAGTAAGAAGAACAAATAGAGCTTTACTATGGAAAATATAAGAAAGCAAGGCCCTTTATACAAGCTAGGAAGGGTTTATATAGTGTCTAATAAAGGGCCGGCCACATGGGCCTTATTGGGCAAAATAGCAACAATGCAGCTTTAGGCCGATTTACCTAAGCCCAATTAGCTTAAGTTAATTATCAGTTAAAATATATTAATTCTATACAAGGCTCCAGAATAATAATGACCATCACTTTACTAAAAACGAGGCTAGCAATCTCCCCCTAAGAGATGGTCATTGCAATACTAGATTCACTTTTTGTGATGTCTTGAATCTTGGAGCATTGTGTACTTAGGAGGGAATAATGGCGACTAAGGTTGAGCTAACACTGGAACAATCACAACAAGGTGTTAGTGATGACGTCTTGGTAAGCATTGAAGGGGTTGAAGAATGAAAAAGAAGTGTAAGGATAAAGGGTCTAAATAAAGAAGCCCTCCATACACTTTAGGCAGAAACCGGGTCAATACACAACCTATCAGATTCATAAAGATGAATTCTGGTATTAAAGACAAGACATCATGGACCTAGTGATGCACTGCACAACCCTTCCTAGCCATTCAAGTTTCTCTCAACAGATACTTGTCTCATTTGTCACGGAGATACACACAACTTCTATTGACTTTCTTACTCCTAGTTAGTTGATATTGAATAGGATGCAGTCAGTTCCAGCCTCTGAGTACTAAAACCAAAATGCACTAATAGAGTTTAGAGCCAAGAAATCAATAAATAAATCTCGTTAGGGCACATTCTAAGACAAATACTTATTGAACACCAATAAGTTCACAGGCTGTTAACAAGAGTCCTACGTATTATCCTTGTGATTTTTCCAGAATATTCAGAGTGATACTCTTTGGTATTCATAGTAACGAATGGAAATCCTTCCAGAGTCAACCTCAAACAGCTCTGCGGTAGGTGACTTGCGCGGTTCTATATGAATCAAGCTTGTGTCAACTAGATATCGATTTGGTCTAATAAATGAATTGACGACTCAATCAGAAAGATATTAACTATCTGATTCACTCATATCGTGTTGTCTACTTTGAGACGTTCCGGTATTGAGAACAAGCAAGTACAGTGAATCTAATGCATATGAGTTAGAGGATCTAACACTTTGAGCTAGAAACCCTGTCAAGGAGATTCTTCTCAAAATTGAATCTACCTGATCACAGGTACATTATTTATACTATAAAATAGTCCTCACAGAACCAGATGTTAATGTAACCAAACCGTGATGAATAACAAAGCCATATTCGTCCATATTTGTTTATCACTAACTTTAAAATGCAAGTACAAATGACGGTGTTGCAGCCTCATTCTAGCAGGGTCTGATTCATTACCACATATTCATGCTCAAATTACAAAGACATACTATAAGCATCAAGATTTAAGAATCAAGAAAGCTCAAGAATTCAAGACAAAGACTTTTGTAAACTCTGATATTAAATAGCCCTCCACAGAAACCAAGCTTCGGGGGGGGGGGGGGAGAGAGGATTATTAGAGAGCTTTCAATAAGATGCAAAGTATGAGCATGTTGGTCAAGACACAAGATCACAAAATGGCAAAAACGATAAAGACAAACAAGGAAAAGATATAAAGATCTCAAAATCAAAGACAAAGTCAAAAGACAATTACAAAGGCTAAAGATCAAAGATCACACACCATGAAGGAACAAGCCTACAAAAAAATAAAGACCAATACCAAGACTCAAGAACTCAACGACAAGTCAATCTCAAAGACCTCACATCCAGGAAGATTGTTAGCCTTAAGATAACAAGTCTAACATTAAAGCTTGGAATCTCTTAGAATCCAAGCTTAGAGGGAGATTACTAGCATCAAAATATTTAGTCAAACTAGGATTCTCAGTCTTTATTATATTTACGTTGTAATAGGCTAGAAAGGGTAACGGGTTTGTTAGTTAATATAATATTATACGAGTTGCGGGCTTAAGCCAAAACCAAATCCTGAGCCCGGCCTATTTGCAAACCACACGGCCCATGTAAGCCTTATAGAGGCCGACCCATATTATGGTATAAATACCCCTCTCCAAGTATGGAGAGGGTGTTGGTCGTCATTTGTATTTCACATATTTTCTAGAAATAACCCATCTTACTTTCTCTCTTTACTTTCTCTCTCTAACTTATCTTTACTTTTCTTATCATTCTCATCTCCTATTTTCTTATCTTTGATTCTTACCATGTTGAAGTGAAGTGATTATTTAGTCCTAAAAACTTGCTTGAACGTAAACAGCTTATGATTAAGACTTGGATTATCTAGTTAAACCTGATGTATAAAGTTACATTATAGTACTAATGGGTTATAGCTATCGTTTAAAGGAGTTACGTTGTAATGCTCAGTGTCACACGCAGATGCAGATGTGGATAGTTACAAGAGGTATGGTATTCCTAATACTTTTAATGTTGGGTATAAGATACTTAGAGATTTAATCTTGCATCATTCTTTAATCAACAACAGTGCAAGCTTAAGTAACAACTTTAGGGGATTTTACTTCAGTTTAAAGTTTGGAATATTAGGTTTTACTTCACCATGTGGTCACAGCAATAGCTGACAGAATACGAGGTTGGTAAGTTAGCCAGAGATTTTAAAGGTTGAGATGTAATTAGCAATTCTTATGGGATCTTATTATGCTAGTCCAAGACAATGGTACTTCACAGCCTTAGCAAAATTTTCAAAGTTCTTCAACGACATTCAAAACTTTCAAGATTTATGCTTATGACAAAAACTTCTCGAGTATATAGGCGTACACGACAATGATGCTTCTAAGAGTTCGCAACCATTATGGGGAAAAATTGTGTGCGTAGTGTGGTCTTTCGGGTCAATAAAGAAGGGCTAGAGGCATATAAACTATTGGGTTGGAAGATTCGTGCAACGTGTACTTTGTTTAACTTCCAGGGGGAAGTAGGGTATTCTACTTCACTTAGTATGGTTTGTGTGAAGTATTCTGCATCCGTGAGAAGAATTGTTATTGATTTCTTGCATGTACCCCCGAACAGATATTCACCAAGTTCTAATGACAAGTAGCAGTAGTATTTGGTGTGGTTTTACTTCTACAAAATTCCGATGTGCGTGTTAATGACAAATAGAAGATTGTTCAAGCTACATCAAAGTTTCAGAATCTGCTCAAGATAGGGATGTTGGTTTGGGGTGGAAGCCGATTCAGAAACTTTGTCAAAAAGAAGTCTATGAAGAAAGATTTTCAAGATATGTTGCATGAATTGTGGCAAAGTTAATCCAACTCATGCATACTATAATGGTTCCTATACAAGTAAAGACACAGAAGATCCAAGCTGGAGTACAAGTTTCAAGACCAGGAGAACTCAAAAGACATCTTCAACTTTGAAAGCATTTTGGAAAACTTTATTTTATTATATTTGTTCTTGATAGGAACATTCTAAGTAATTTTATATGTCCACATATTGGGGGAACATTGTTAGCCTTAAAATATATCGACTTATATGGAATTACATTAGTCTAATATAGCCGTGTCAGATTAGCATAGTTAGGTGACACAAGGACTATAAATACCCCTCATATACTTCTATAGGAGGGTGAGGATAATCATTTGTATATCATAAGTGTGTGTTTTTCTCCTCCCTCTCTCTAAAAACACATACATCTTTCCTTTCTCTCTCTACAATCTAATAAATGGTAGCTTATTTGTTTTATCCTCCCCGACCTTCGGATCATGTTAGTTTAGTAAATTATTAATATTAACAATTACCTACAATGTTAACCAGCTTAATATGTTTGTCTTTAGACCATCTGTATTGAGGAGCTGGAGTGGCCATAGATGGGATGGATGATGGAGATACAATTTAGATTGCTGACACTGCATTTGGTGCTGAAGCATCCTCAGTTGAAGAGGATGGAGGTTCAGTGATCTAAACATCTTCAGTAATTGTGAGGTTATCAATGATATGTTCATCATTGGTGTGATTTGAATGTCCAGATTGATCATCATTTAAGATTTCATTAGTTTGAACAGGATGATCATTTTGATCATCTTAATCATTTTGATCAAGAGGAGCAACAACTTCAGTAACAATAGGTTCAGGTCTTTCATAAGGTTCTATGAACTAAATAGCTTTGCTATAAAATGATACCTTTAAGATGGTTCAAAGTGATGAAGATATTCATCAGGTGGGTACCTTTTTGATTCAGCAATAGTGATATTATCAACTAAAGGTTTTGAGAATTTGATAGCTTCAGTGCTTTCATCAAATGTGATCAAGAAAGTTTCTTTAGTTTGTTGTCTTCTTGTATTGAAGACCCTGAGGCCTTTCGAAACAAGTGGGTATCCAAAAAAGTATCCATCATCAGCTTTTTCATCAAACTTCCCTAAATGATCTTTATAATTATAGATGTAAACTGGACATCCAAAGACATGAAGGAAATTAATGTTTGGAAGCCTCCCACGAAATATTTCATAAGAAGTTTTGAGATGTATTTTAACAATAGTGGACCTGTTTTGAGTGTAGCATGCAGTGGCTACAACTTCAGTCCAGTAATGTTTTAAAAAGACAGATCTTGAAAGCATTGTTCTTGCAGCTTCTATAAGAGTTATGTTTTCCTTTCAGCAACACCATTTTGTTCAGTTGTGTAAAAAGACAGATCTTGAAAGCATTGTTCTTGCAGCTTCTATAAAAGTTATGTTTTTCCTTTCAGCAATACCATTTTGTTCAGTTGTGTAAAGAAAGGAAAAGTTTTTTGAAACCCCTTTTTCATCACAAAATTTAACAAGAATGATATTTTTGAATTCAGTACCATTGTTAGTTCTAAGTTGTTTGACATTAATGTCATTTTGATTTTCAACTCTTTTTATGAAAGACATAATGGTTTCAGGTGCATGACTTTTCTTTTTCAAAAAAATATACCCATATGTACCTTGAGTACTTATCAACAATGACTAGGGTGTACTTTTCATGATTAATGAACCTGGGAGTTACATGTCCAAACAAATTCATGTGAAGAAGATGAAGTTATTTTTTGATTAATGAGGTTTGTTTAGTTTTAAAACTGGCTCTGTGATGTTTTCCCTTTTCACATGATGAACATGGTTTATCCTTTGTGTAGACAAGTAAGGGAAGGCAAATAGCAAGATTTTGTTTGGCCATTTAGTTGATTGTTTTGAAGTTTAGATGAGAGAGTCTTTTGTGCCATAGACAGTTTAAACTTTCAGATGCTTTAGCAAAGAAACAAGATTCTTATGTTGAAGAGGTCATGTCAAGAACATAAACATCTCTTATTCTTGGAGCAATCATATAAACTTATTTATTGGGATTAAAGATAATTTATTTCTTCTCAGCAAACTATACAATATATTCAGCATCACACAGTTGGCTGATGCTAATTAGATTGTACTTGAGACCATTTACAAATGCTACTTTTGTGAAAACTATACCATTACATTTAATAGAACCATATCCTTCAGTGGTGCATGTAGAGTCATCTCCAAATACCACCTTAGGGCCTGGTTATTCCACATATTTGTGCAGATAGATTTTGACACCAGTCATATGCTTTGAGCATCCACAGTCTAGGTACCAAATAGGCTTCCTGATGTCACCCTGCACAAATAAGTTAAATGGTTAGTTTCGCTTAGAAACCCACATTTTAGTAGAGTCTTAGATCTATTATAATTTGTTGATATAACTTTCTTAGCTTGAAGGGCTTCACCTCTTTTGAACCACTCAATGTCATTGTGATCAGTTGTGGTATGAACTATACTACCACATGTTTCATAACTTTTTGTGACATGCTAGGTCTTATTCCTCTTCTTAGAGAAATAATTTGATTATAACCTTTTGTATCATGGTCATAACTTCTACATATTTCACACATTAGATAATTTACACAATCATCAGATTCATGATCATTAAACCCACAGTGTTTGCATGGTAGGAAGGGTTTCAGAGGTGTTGACGTTTGAGATCTTAAAGAAGATCCACTTTGGATTTTAAGATACTGAGACATGTTCATTAAGTTCATTTATTCAGTATGATCACAAGTTTTGTGATCAGTTCTCTCACATTTATTACAAAACATAACTTTGTAACAATTCTCGGAGAGATGATTGTTCATTTCACAAAGTTCACAACCCTTTTTTAATTATGTTTTGTATTTTGTTTGGAGTGAATTTTGAGGAACCTATTGTGGTTTATTGTTTCTAGAGTAAGATGTTGGCCGTAAAATATGTTGACATAAACGGAATTACATTAGCTTTCTATAGCCATGTTAGATAAGAGCTAGAAATGATAAGGTAGAATAAGTAGACGACATAAGGGCTATAAATACCCCTCATATACTTCCATAGGAGGGTGAGGATAATCATTTGTATCTCATAAGTGTGTGTGTTTCCTCCTTATTCTCTCTAGAAACACACACTCTTCCCTTTCTCTCTCTAAACTTAATAATATGGCTTACTTTCATTTCTATCCTCCCCGACCTCTAGATCATGTTATGGTTATGAATCTTTAATGATAACAATTGGCATCAGAGACCATGAGCATTTTGTGTTCATTGTTTGCTTATTGGAGGTGTTTGCGTGGCTTATTTTGTTCTTTTCGTGGCTTATTTTTAAGCCGCATGCTACAGTTGTGTTTGGTTTGTGCTTATTGTGACAAAAAGAAACAAACTTTCTTCTTTGTTCATGTTTGTGCTTATTTGTTATCATCTATCGTGACCTACTAAGCAACTAAACAACTTATTTGAGCTTATCTTGAAGTTTAAGCATATTTCGTATTTGTTTAAAAGGGGTGTTTGGTTTAAGGGCTTATTTTCGAAAAGCTAAGTATCTTTGTTGATAACAACCCTTATTTTCTTAGTAGTATCTATTTCATAGCTTCTTTGGTGCTTAAACAGCTTATTTGAAGAGCTTATTTTTGGGTTCATAGTTTGAATGGTGCGAAATAAGCAAAATTTTATGAAGCCTCCGAAATATGTTTGAAGGTTGTGATTTATGCAGGAAGTTAATTGTGCGAAATATGTTTATTCTTTATTCTGCGGCTTATGTACAGGAGTTCTTTTTGCGATTTATGACATTTTTGATAAATGAAATTCTGCCCAAATTTACATAATCCTGCGGAATATGTTTTAGGATAATCCTGCGAAATATGTTTCTACTTAATCCTGCAGAATAGGTCAAAAGTTTAATCATGCAGAATATGTAACAGTTTAATCCTACGGAATAAGTAATTTACTTATCATGCGGGATATGTTATTTGATTAAACTTGCGAAATAAGTCAACAATTTTATCCTGCGAAATATGTTGAAGACTTATTCTGCGAAATATGACAACACTTTGTAAAATCCCGTGAAATAAGATTTTTTATCTTACGGTTTTAGTGTTTGATTCATATTTCAAGATTGTCATTTCCCAAAGACAATCAAGACAATTAAAACACAAACACCAAAGAAAACACAACACTTAATGCTAAAACGGACTTATATTAAAGATTCACTAAAAACGACAAACGGCTACAGATTCGGATTCTAAATGATAAGTGATCACGAAGTTGATTTAGTATCCCTTATTTGAGATTGAAGTGGGTTTTACGAAGGCGTCTACTTATTTCATCATCGAGGCTTCTTTCTACTTTCTACTCCTTTTCTTCAAACCCAATCTATCGATTGATGACTTGCTTAAGCACAGAAGGAATATGATTAAGACTTGGATTATCTAGTTATACCTAATGTAAGGAGTTACATTGTAGTACTCACAGGTATAGCTATCACTTAAAGGATTTACGTTGTAGTGCTCAGTCTCACACGCAGATGCAGATGTGGATAGTTTCAAGAGGTGTGGTACTTCTTACACTTTTGATGTTGGGTATAGGGTACTTAGAGATTTAATCTTGCACCATTCTTATATAACTAGAGATTGTATTCGTTTAATACAACAAAATCCTTTCGGCCTCTTTTGTTAGTTATTATAACCTATAAATTTAGGGAATGATAAACATAAGTTTATATAGTATCATTGGGCCTTTACATTTAGAAAAATCATGTTTAACCATTTCAATATATCATATCAAAACCACTCCATATCCAAGATCACATTATCGCCCAAACAAACATTAAGATTACTAATTTAATCAAAGTAAACAAAACACAACATAACATTCATCATGGATTCAACAAAGATTATATTCAAAAGAGTAACAAGATTCATACCAATTCCAAGAGCAAAGTATGCTGATTTCACAAGAATTTCCCAAGAACACTTTATTATATTCAAAGCAAAATCCAGAAACTATGAACAATTCTGTCACAATCGCTTATAGATTTGAAATAACACTACAACTATGCCTCTTTGATGGATCAAAACCTAAGAACAATGATGAACATAAACCAAGACTATCCAACTTCTTCAAGAACTTTGATTCTAATGGTGGTGATGATTTATGTTATCAAGATGGTTTGGATCAAAGGTTCTCAGGCCTTTATCACCAAAAACACCCCTTCTAATAATTCTAAATGAATGGGGAATTGTGTGTGAGAGTTATGTGTTATGGGATGGTTTGAGAGGGTATTTATAGGCATTTTAGAGGCCAAAGTGCGCCTTACTTACAAAAAAGTGCGCAGCACTTTGGGTGTTAATGCACTTAGCATTGAATTGCATTTAATTCTCTTAAATTTCAGTTATGATGGAAAAGTGCGCCGCACTTATTTCAAAGTGCGTCGTACTTTGGGTCGTTTCAGCAGATGGACTTTTCCAAAGTTGTAGATAATTAAATTATATTTTCGTGGCCGCTTGAATCAAGTAAAATGGAGTTCGTATGACCGAGTTATGGCCAAAACAGTGAACAGGTGTCGGGAAGCATTCAGCTTGAGTTATTTCTTCATTTAAGCTTCAAATCTTAGTGTTTTCTTCCGTTTTCTTCCACGACATGTTCCAAGAACCTACAATAGCAAATATACTATATTCTATACCAAAAGTTCTTATATTTAACCAATTTATATATATAAAAGCATTGATAACGCGTATAGAAACATGTATAATTTAAGCATTATCAGCTACAGATTCGGATTCTAAATGACAAGTGATCACGAAGTTGATTTGGTATCCCTTATTTGAGATTGAAGTGGGTTTCACGAAGGCGTCTACTTATTTCATCATCGATACTTTTTTCTACTTTCTACTCCTTTTCTTCAAACCCAATCTATCGATTGATGACTTGCTTGAGCACAGAAGGAATATGATTAAGACTTGGATTATCTAGTTATACCTAATGTAGGGGTGAGCATCGGTCCAAAATCGGACCGGACCGGCCAAGACCGGACTGGACCGAGACCGAATTGGTCAAAAACGCCAGACCGAGGACCGAACCGAAATGGTACGGTCCGGTCCGGGTCGGCTCGGTCCGATTCGGTCTTTGGTCTGGTCCGGTCCTACAAGGCATAATGTTTGTGTTTTTTGGTAAGACCGACTGGACCATACCAGACCGAAGACTGAATTGGTCCAAAACGCCGGACCGAGAACCAGACCGAAATACGTTCGGCCCGGTTCGGTCGGTCCGGTTCGCTCTGGTTTTCCGGTCCGGTCCGGTCGAACGGTCCGTATGCTCAACCCTAACCTAATGTAAGGAGTTACATTATAGTACTCACAGGTATAGCTATCACTTAAAGGAGTTACGTTGTAGTGCTCAGTCTTACATGCAGATGCAGATGTGGATAGTTTCAAGAGGTGTGATACTTCTTACACTTTTGATGTTGGGTATAGGGTACTCAGAGATTTAATCTTGCACCGCTCTTTAATCAACAACAGTGCAAGCTTAAGTAACAAATTTTGGGGATTTTACTTCATTTTCAAGTTTGGTATATCAGGTTTACTTCATCATGTGGTTACAGCAATACCGACAGAATACGCGGTTGGTAAGTTAGCCAGAGAGTTTAAAGGTTGAGATGTAATCAACAATTCTCACGGGATCTTATTGTGCTATTCCAAGATAATGGTACTTCACAGTCTAAGCAAAATTTTCAAAGTTTTCAATGATGTTCATATCTTTTCAAGATTTGTGCTTATGATGAGAACTTCTCGAGTATATGGATGTACATGACAATGATGCTTCCAAGAGTTCGCAAGCATCATGGGGGGAAAATCGTGTATGTAGTGTGGTCTTTCAGGTCAATAAAGAAGGGCTATAGGCATATAAACTATTAGTTTAGAAGATTCATGCAACGTGTACTTTGTTCAACTTCTAGGGGGAAGTAGGGTATTCTACTTCACTTAGTATGGTTTATGTGAAGTACTCTGCAAGCGTGAGAAGAATCGTTGCTGATTTCTTGCATGTACCCCCGAACAAATATTCACCAAGACCTAATGACAAGTAGCAGTAGTATTTGGTGTGGTTTTACTTCTTCTTCTATAAAATTCCGATGTGCACGTCAATGAAAAATAGAAAATTGTTCAAGCTACAACAAAGTTTCAGAATCTGCTCAAGATAGGGATGTTAGTTTGGGGGAAGCTGATTCAAAAACTTTGTCAAAAAGGAGTCTATGAAGAAAGCTTTTCATGACATGCTGCATGAATTAGGGGGAAGTTTATCCAACTCATACATACTATAATGGTATCAAAACAAGTAAAGACACTGAAGATCCAAGCTAGAGTATAAGTTTTAAGACCAGAAGAACTCAGAAGACAACTTCAGCAGTGCAAGCACTTTGGAAGACTTTATTTTGTTGTAATTATACTTGTTAGGAACATTATAAGTAATTATGTATGTCTACATATTGGGGGAAGATTGTTAGCCTTTTAATATGTTGACATATACAGAATTACATTAGTTTTCTATAGCCATGTTGGATAATTGCTAGAAACGATAATGTAGAATAAGTAAACGACAGAAGGGTTATAAATACCCCTCCTGTACTTCCATAGGAGGGTGAGGATAATCATTTGTATCTCCTAAGTGTATGTGTTTTCCTCCTTCTCTCTAGAAACACACACACTCTTCCCTTTCTCTCTCTAAACTTAATAATATGGCTTACTTTCATTTCTATCCTCCCCGTCCTCCAGATCGTGTTATGATTATGAATATTTAATGATAACATAAGATGACTGATTTTTGCTGATTTGTAGTTTTAGATAATTTAGTTCTTTCATTACAATAGACAAAGGAATGTCATCTTTAATTTTCACATTCTTTAGTTTACCAGCAGGAGCTGAGTTCTTTTTAGAAGCTGAAACATTTTTATTTCCCTTAGCAGGAGCTAAGGTTGGTTCATTTATGGTGACACCTTTTAAAGTTTCATCTTTGAATGTTGGATTAGACTTCAAAATTAATTTGATAGTCTCTAGTCCAGATACAGGTTCAACACCAACAAGTTTCTCCAGTGAAGGAAGAGGGGTGCAACAAACTGAGGATGATTCTTTAGTTGAATCATAGTCAGTGACCGAAGAGTTAGTCACATTTACATTGGATTCAGAGGGAAGAATTTTACTAGTATCATGATTTGGAAAATTAAATCCTTCAGCTTTAGATAGCAATGGTCTTTCAACATTGGGAATAGACACTTTGGAATCGTTAGCTAAAGATTTTATAAAGACTAAGTCTTTCCACGCAGAACTGGAGGGATCTTTAGTAAGTTGGTCAATTCCCAAGATTCTTTTCTTTTGATTTAGAATTTGTTCACTGCTACATTGATTTACTTTGTTAGAACTGTTAAGCCATGTTTCAGTGATTTCTATTTTGTCTTTCAGTTCTTTCCTTAAGTTTTGATTCTCTTGGAGAATTTCAGTATTTACATGCTTTGCTGCATTGTAAGAAAATCAAGCTTTGCCTGTTTGAGTTCTAACGACTTTTCTTTGCATGTATTCAGTTCTTAAACAATATTTCTATGTTTAATCATAAGATTGTTTCTACCCAAATAGTCAAGAAAAGATTTTCTTTCATCATTATCTTCCATTTCAAGGAGAGTATGTACCTTTCTCATAGAGATCTTGACCCATTCACCATTTCTTTGCCAACAACACTACTTTCATCATCATCAAGTGCCATAGGTACCTTTACTTCAACCATTGCATTGTCATCAGAAGACACTTCTTCTTCATCCCATTCATATGATTCAGCAACAAGCCCTTGGTTTCTAACCTGAGAGGATTTAGATGTTGAAGCACCAAAATCGAGGAGGGCTAGTTTAGCCTTGCCTTTGTTGTATTTGGCTTCAAAGTCTTTGTTGAGCCTTAGTTCAGGTTTGTGTTGTTAAGAGGAACTGATGAATTTATGTTGAGAGTTGTTTTGAAAGGGTGATGAGTATGAGTGAGCTGAAGTATTTGAAAAACAGTCTCTTGCAAAGTGACATTTCCTTCTACATTTGTGGCATTCAGTTTGGTTAGTTGCCTTTGCACCGCTGAACCTTTAGGTACCCTTTTTGAAAAACCTTTTAGATTTGGCCAAAATACCTCTTTTATGAAATTCCATTTCAAGGTCATTCATGTACTCTTGATTGTTTTTTGTATCATCTTCATCATTAGGGCTATCTTGAAAATCCTGGACAATAGAGGTTGAGATGAAGGCAGTTGACAAGGGTGTTGTAGTGGTTAAAGGTTTTTTCTTCTTAATTTCATAAATACTATCAATTAGGTTTTCTTCATAGTTGAGTTTACCAAATAGAGAAGCAAGCTCAGATTCCGTAACATGGTTAGTATTTCTGAGACATTGGCATAAACTTAGCCACTTCTTTGGTAACCATTGATGAAGCCAGTATTTATTTCAAGCTTTGAAAGTTTAATGTCATCATTTACTAGTTCATTCATCAAAGCTTTGTATTTGGTGAAAGTTTGTGTTAGATTTTCACCTTCTTTGAATTTGAAGGTATTGTAACACAACTTAAGGTCCATGACCCTACTTTCTTTCACATCAGAGGGGCCCTCATGATATAGTATCAAGTCATCCCAAGTTGATTTTGTTGTTTCACAATTGATAACATAATATATGTGGTCATCTGTTAAGAGAAACATGATGAGACTTTTAAGTCGCTGATCTAAGTTAGCAGCCTTTCTTTCATCACTTGTCCATTGTGCTTTAGGTTTTTGCACACCAGCTGCCTGTGGGACATGAGGACCATTAGGAATATTTTTTTAATGGAGGTTCAATACCAACTATGTGGCACATAAACCTTTTCTTCTAATTGGTGAAATTTTCCACCTCAAGCATAGGATCAGCATTTAACTGGCCACTCTTATATTCAAGAGTTTTTGGTACTTTTTCTACCATTAATGGATCTTGATTTTAAAAATATTTTGAGCAGTTTTATAAAAAGATTTTGACAAGGTTTTATAAATTAAACTGCTCTGATACCACTTGTTGGTCCCCTTGAATGTGATATAAGGTTATAAAGTTAAACTAATCACATTTCATGGCAACAAAGTATATGTTTTAAACAGATATATAAGAGATAATGTAAACAGTTTAAAACAAAACAATATTATCTTTTCAACCTATAAATTCTTATTATAATGAATAAAGAATCTATGACATACTTTGCTTGCAGAATAGCAAAGTAGTTGAATAACAATTTGGTGATCTCCTCTAAACATAAACTCAAACCTAAGTAATAAGTTTAAGTACAAACTTTTAACCAACACTTAAGCTTCAGCTTCACTAGTTCTTTAGTTTAATTTGGGAGTAAAGTTCTCTTAAATATGTTTCACATTAATTGCAAGAAATGCATATTTACTCCCACATCTTATTTACACAAGGAATTAGTGTTTACATGGATTGCCCTAGGACACATGTCAAGCATTTATGGGTGGCTGAGATCTCATTTAATGCAGACATGCTTTAAGGTACTAGGTAGAGTCCTTTAGGAAAAGTCGTTATACTTTTATACCAACTTTAAAAGTATTGATTCTCAAAGATACCTGCTTTATTATTTTTGATATAAAACATATCTTTTTCTCGCCTTGTAAACCTTCTAGAAGTAAAACATTTCATTCCAACTTTTAAGAGGAGATCGACATCGTTAAGCTTGGCATTGCCAACCAAGCTAAATTAAAGCTCTTTCTAAGGCCTTCTTCAGTTTCTGAACCGCCACATAAACTGAAGTGAAAATACTACTTGATCTTCTAAGAGCCTGAAGTTGAACTGTCAAAATCTAGACAATAGTTAGGGTATTTTATGTTTAAATCTACTGAGAGACCGAAATGCTCAGAACTGACCCAACAATCTCCTCGTATTTGATAAAAACCCCTAATTGTACTTTACGCTTTGACCTTTCCACTATTCTTACACTCAAGGTCAGCCAACTCAAATACATATTTGATAAAAACATTTGTGAAGTAATTTAGAAAAAGATTTGGGGATGTTTGTCCAATATAAAAGAAATAGAAAAGAACTATTAGACAAAGAGTATGTTTGGGTATTCCTCACATGTAAATGGTGTAGTTGGAAACTAACCATGGTTAAGTGGATGAGTTAGCTAGTTAAGATAAGAAGGAATATGCCAAAATTATAAGGATTATACAAAAGGAATATTCCTTTGCTTAGAGAGAAAGTGTGGATGTTGGAGGGATAGTTTGAATTTGAAATTCAAACAATTGAAC